>JAEPRC010000027.1:0-123674 GCA_016758945.1 Mucor plumbeus
TATATGAGCTGATTAATAAAGTAGTCTTCATCTACAGCTTATAGATTTCGTATATAAAGACATGATTAATAATTAATAAAGAATCTTCAGTTTTTGTGTGTGATTTAATTTATTCAGTTCCTTTATTTAATTATACATTTTTTCTTGCAACAATATTTATCTTAAATCTTGTGGCAATTCACTTCCAGAGATAATTGTACTTCTTACACCCACATTCAGAACCTGACATCCAAATGGGATTTAAATAATCCTTATACTTTTAGAGACCAGGACCTGATGGCTTCTGGGTTCCTTTTTAACTCAATAATAAAAGTTCTATATTCTCCGCAGTATAATCACTTGTAGTATTCTTTATTTCATTTGTATTGGAGACAATCGTTATTTACTTATAACTCTCAAGGGTTTCGTAATACGATCACAGAAAGCTCAAAGCTGTAGTAGCGAGACGTAAAGTAACGTAGTATACGTTATACGTTGTACGCGTGGGATCGGATTGTCGTCGGATAGGGATGTCTGACCGGATATCGGATCGGCGCTGCGCGGCGCAAATGAATTTTACTTACTTTATATTACAGTATTTTGTTTTTAATAAATATATCAGCTTCCGTGGCGCAATTGGCTAGCGCGTCTGACTGTTAATCAGGAGGTTGGTGGTTCAAGCCCACCCGGGAGCGATCTTTTTACCAGTTGCTTAATTTTCGAGAGACGTTTACTTTTCTTTTGCTATATTTTTCCAGTTTAACTGTGTCATGATAATAAAATAGTAATAAGCTTATATCATAGAAGTTCAACTCTATATCGAATTTGACATTCAAATGGAATTAAAATAGTATAAATAATACTTCTAGAAACCAGGACCTGATGTGTCTTGGCTTCCTTTTTAACTTGATAATAAAGACCCTACGTTCTCCGTGATATAATCACTTGTAGTCTTTATTGTATTGTACTGTATTGGAAATAATTGTTATTTACTTACTGTATAACTCCCACAAGTTATTTCAAGATCAATTGAATATTAGCCTATTTTGGTTATATTCAACAAGAGACGAATATAAGTGTAGACCAATATTCATAGTGTGTCATCTAATACATATTGGAAAATGAGCCTAAGGCATAGGCAGATAAATATATTTTCTGTGTCTCTTGTCCTTATATAATAAGTTTGCCCAGATTACTAACCAATGAAGGAATACAAAACTGCAGACACAATGCCTACAGAAATTAATAAAAAGCTATTATTAGTAAAACTTTATTTACTTAATATACAAAAATTACAAAGATATCAAATAAAATTGATTTTCCTTTATAATAATGTTTAAAGGCTCGCAAAGGAAAGATTTTTATTTGTAAATATTTAAAAATAAGAGTTAAAAATAAAGGTAAGAATTAAAAGAAATTAAAAATAATAAATATTCAAATAATATTACTAATAGAATAATATAATAAAACTGAACTAAATAATTTAAAAAATAATAATAATTTATAAAGTTGCTTTTTTTATACAGACAAAACCGCAATGAATAAATTCAAAGAAAAATCTGCAGTTGCTTTTTTGAAACAGAAAAATGCCCAGTGAATAAAATCCAAAGAAAAAACTGCGTTTACAAGAAACTTGGCTTTGTTTCACAGAAAAATGCCCCTCGAACAGAGTCCAAAGAAAAAACTGTGAGTAATATATAATTGCTTTTTTGTTACAGAAAAATGCCCCTTGGACAGAATCCAAAGAAAAAACTGCATTTAATATAAAGTTGCTTTTTTGGTAGCAGAAAAATGCCCTTTGAACAAAGTCCAAAGAAAAAACTGCACAGTATGGGTTGGTTTAGTTTAACAGATAAAACCCCAATGAATACAAATTCAGAGAAAAAACTTACCATTTAGTTGATTTTGTTCCACAAACAAAACCCCCATGGAGGAGCCCATAGGAAAAATTGTATCTTGCTTTTTTGTTACAGAAAAATGCCCCTTGGACAGAATCCAAAGAAAAAACTGTATTTGATGTTTATTTAGTTGAAAAAAAATGTCGAAATCAAGTTCAAAAATGTTGGGAGCTTTTGCTGCGGTCAACCTGTGTTTGCTGCGGTCAAGATGTTTCAGGTTACTTCAGAATATTCCAAGATGATGTAATTGGTGCGGCCAGAATGTTTGAAGATGTTCCAAGGTGTAATTGCTGAGGTTATGTCGCGACTGTCGCAATTACTGCGTGACAAAAAAATTGTGACGTAGACGAGAAATTGTTCCATGTACCCCATAACATATCGCTTATAAATTTTGTAATGGAAAAATTTGGATATATATCGAAATGAAATCTTATCAACTGTTTTATTCCACATCACTTTCTACAAATCTACATCCTAATCTGATAATCTGATAGACAAGATACTATGATTTTGACTAGGGCAAAACCATAGTATAGCCGATACTTTGAAAGGAAGTATCAACTACGGATAATCTATTTTTTTATTATGTGGCTCAGTAGCGCAATTAGCGCATGTCAAACTCAATATTAATAGGCGGCCATATTAATATAATTATATAATCTTCAGGCAGGGACCTCCTTTCATCAACCAATTAAAGAAGAATAAGACAAATACTAAATATGAAACATGCCAACTAGGAAAAGCATTCAGCATGGTGTTTTCCTAATTCGTTAAATCAATATGGAGTAATACTTATTATATTGATATATGAGTTCTATAGTTATATACTCAGTAGTAAATAGTGAACTGATATAAAAGACCCATACTTTTATATCCTAATAAACCTCCTCAGACTTCTTTTAGTTTTTACATACAGTTGGAAAAGCTAATACATTATTGTCTTTTTAAATTGTATTTTATTAATCAGCTTTAATAATAATTCATTTTTTTTATCAAGTAAAACCCTTTCTGTACTTATTTACTAATGTAACTCCAAATTTCTACTTCATCTAATGTTTCTGGTACTGGTACTACTAACGAATGCCCTGGTACAAGTCCTATTCTGTCTGGTTGTGGGAATGCTGTTTTATCTCTCTGGTCAACAAGGTACTGGTCAGACCCCTGGTTCATCTAATTTGGAGGTAGGCGAATCTTTTTCCTTAACTGGAAGTATCAGTAGTAATTCTTATCATCGATTGCTTGAGTTGAAGAAGAAGAACTTGAATCAACTTTCAATTGATGCTACTATAGCCTCTGTCAAAGAGGCATCGTTGAAGGGTGAAGTTCATCATGCTGCAAGCCAAGAGCTAGATGATGTTTCGAAGTCGATCAAGACAATCATAGCGTTTGTGGATTGTGTGATGAGTGCATCTGACTTGCCGGTAGAATCTCACCTACTAACCGAGTTAAAATCACATGTAGAAAAAGTTGTTTGCCCAAGCAACTTACCTTATTTTCAATGGGAAGGCTCCGTATTTGAAAACAAAAATAAAGTCTTCGTTGATGTCGATGCGTGTTCATTGAAATTTGAAGATGTAATGTTTGTAACAATTTGGATTTTAATACTGAATTTCGTCATTTGGTTAGTTCCACTAATGTTGTCTCCTACACAATATACTTGGTGTTAATCATTCACGGAATCAACCAAGGGTCAAATTAAGCGGGCAAATTTCAAGGAAACCTTCAAGGCGCGTTATGGTTGGAGCGTTCTCCATGATCGT
Organism: Mucor plumbeus; assembly: GCA_016758945.1. Lineage (NCBI taxonomy): Eukaryota > Fungi > Mucoromycota > Mucoromycetes > Mucorales > Mucoraceae > Mucor > Mucor plumbeus. The sequence continues at coordinate 3,638 of JAEPRC010000027.1, forward strand.
AGACGCTGTGCTACTGATTTGATGAGCATCCTCCCCCACCTCCACGAGACTATATTGATTCTTTTATCGATAGATTCAATAATTGCGTCGTCGTTTATATGACCAAGCACTCCAATCTTTTCTGTTACTGACCCAATTTATGAAGGCTCTACCTAACGCTTTTCGGAATAAAGTTAAAATTATCCGTCAAAGTAAGGGGATCAACGACAATGCTGTCAATGTTGATATCATTATTCGCGTTACTTATAATTTAGTATCGTCGATAACTTCTAATAAAATTGATTCTGCTATATGGATGTTGCCAAAACATTTACTGAAGCAAGGTTGTCAAAGTAAGTTGATACGCAAATTTTTGATAAAAGTATTCCTAAGCAAAATGTTAATGCCCCTCGCATTAATAAGTCAAATATTCCCAAGTCTGGAAGCGCTAAGTTTTGTCAATTTTATAAGAAGAAGCAACAAAATTATGACATATCAGAATGTAAAGTTGTGCAAAAACTTATAGCTTCTGGTAAGTGAAATGATGATTTTGCTCGTCCATCCTTCAAAGTGGGTACGAAGTCTGTGAAACCGAATGGTTCCAAGCTTATCATGTCGCTAAAAAAAGCAAGGTCTACTAATTTATGTGCTATTTGTGATGCTACAAATTATTCTCAAGGTTTTGAATGCACAACAACTGTGAGAACTGGTCCTCCACCTTCGTCAACTTTATTTAGGTCGTTTTCAAATGTTGTATATTGCTGATGAGGCTCATGATGCAAAGTCAACATCGAGAACTACTGATATACAGTAGGTAATACTGCTGCTGTTTCTACTGTAAGTACTGTAAATTTTATAAGATCAAGACGCATAATGCTGATGAGTGCTTGGTTTATCGAAAACGATAGCTGATAGAAGTCCAAGTTTTTCCAATGAAAGTATTGCCAATCCTATGGCTGGTGCTAAACCTTCGTCTTCTGTTGCGATAACAGATAATAGTGTTGGGTCTGATGATCTCATCACCAATAATGACAGTACTATAGAGCATTCTGCTTGTACAAAAAAGATATCTTCATCTGCAGCAAATAGCACTACAAAAGCTAATAGTGCTCCCAACAAAACTGTAGCTTCCTCGATCAATAATCGTTCAACAATTGTTCAACTGAAGGTGTTGATGATGTTATGGGTGTGGATAAGCTTATAACCGTTGACGCATAAAAATGTAAGATAAATAAGTATTCAGTTTTACCTGTTAACAAATCTAACCCGTTACTTACTGCTGTATATCGGTTTTTTGTCTATTATTTATGTTAAATATTAACTCAATCCCATATTGAATTTGAAATTCAAATAGAATTAAAATAGTACAAATAATTTTAGAAACCAGGACCTGATGGCTCCTAGCTTCCTTTTTAACTTGATAATAAAGACCCTATACGTTTTCTGTGATATAATCACTTGTAGTCTTCTTTATTTTATTGTATTAGAAATAATCGTTATTTACTTATAACTCTCAGTTCGAATTACTCTTGGTAATATAGTTACAATAATAATACTAACAACATTTACAATTTTCTTAAACAGATTTTTGATAGCACATGGTAATAGTTAAAGACTAAAGACTATGACAATTGCTAAATTAACTGCTAACTCAATTTGCATTTCAACTACATATGGATTACAACTAAAATTGGTTAAATGGAGTTTAGATTTGGGTTAATAAATATTAATATTACGAGAAAAAAATGGAGAAAAAAAGGGTATGCTTCTACAAATTACTTTACATGATGATTAAAAAGGTAGTTAAGAGAATTTAGAGCTTTTATGGGTCATTTATGTTACATTTTGGAGCAAGAAATGTAATGTGCAACATTTAAATTTTGTGGCGAGAAAAAATATAATACTTAGTTTGGATGTAAACGTAATCTTTTTTACAGATAAATTAAAGAAAAAAAATACTATATCAAAAGGGGTATTTAGATTCTATTTTATAGTATATATTATATAATTGGTTGTGCTAAATTTGGGTTATAGAAATTAATTAAAAGTAAAAAAAAAAAAAATAAAAAACTATTGAGTCAAAATAACATGAAATTTTTACGACTTCAACAATGAAAGACCTACCTAAATAATTTGATTCAGTAGAAATATACAATCTTACTATGTTCTGACGATAAATTACAAATTTTTTTCAATTTATCATATTAAATTAATTTCAATTTGTGAGCCATTCCAGGCCATTTCAGTTTGAGGATTGACTTTTTTTAAGTATACTTGCATTTTCAATTGATAATATATATTGTAATTGTATGCCGGCTTTTGATTTCTCAGTTCTTTTACTTTACACGCATTATTCTGTAGTAAAAATTGTGACTTGTGTATCTTTCATTTTATGGCAAAAATTATTATTCATGTTTTACAAATATTGACTTTTCAAAGATTTTTTTTTGCAAAATAAAGGGTTTTTTTCTGTATTAAATATGTTGTATTCCACCAAGTATCATACCTTATCGCCTTCTATAACCAATCAATAGATTATACAATCCATTGATTACTATTTAGAATATGAAAGAACAAGTCTAGAATCGGATATAAGAAACGCCTAGTTTATTATTTCTCAATCAATTAACCGAAAGGCTCGGACCACTCAAATCATGACACCATACTCTTTAACCTCAGCGGTTAATCATTCAAGTAGCTGTCAAGATATATCAAATCACAATCCAGGCACAACAAGCGCAGCATTGAAACAAGGCAATTCACAAGCTCTACAATCACGGCTTAATTATGATTGATTAACATCAATCCATAAATTACTCTCAAACAGATCTAATAGTTCAATACCGCTCTTAATTGTATCTCAGGAACTCAACACTAAATCATTATAAAAGGCAATACTTTTATATCTAAATAAACCTTATCTTGTTTTTATTGTACAGTTGAAGAACTGATTAATTACACATTCTCTTTTATTGTACTCTTTTTTAAATATATTATCGCAAATCCGATCTTATATAACAAAATATAACAATAAAAATCAATTTTAAGATGTCCATTGGTTTTGCTGTATTTTCAGGCAATTTTATATGTTTTATTTTTAGGTGATGTCAATTTGCACATTGCTTCAGAAAACCTTTAAATTCTGAAGATTTCCGGATCTTCAAAATAAGTTGTGAGACAATTTTTCTTAAAAAATTCATAGTTTCTGCATATTAATGCTGACACTGCATCTAATTTATGCAGAATCTATCCAGCAAGCTGCAGATACTGAGCTTTTTACCTCGGTGGTGTAAGCTCATACATTATTTATAAAACTATTTCCATTAATAATGTACAAAAAGGCAACTTCTTCAATGAACTGTAACTCGAGATAGCAACCGTTTAAGTACATACTTTATAAGTCAAAAATGTTTCTTTCATTTAGTTTTATCATATTTTATCATAAAATTGATTTCGAAAAAATCATGAATTTCGCCTTGTCTACCCTCGTCCAAAATCTGCATTTTTCGAAGAAAGCTAGTAACTTCATGAAAAATACTGCTAAGGTGACAAATAATGCCTCAGATAATAGGTATTTTTTTGCTCTATTTTTTTGTAACACTAACTTTTAAGTTTTATTGTAAATTTTTTTTTAAAATCACTAAAAACTGAATTTTACGTTTTTGCTTTTTTTCAAAAAATTTTGGTGATAAATATTTTCAATAAATATATCACTAGATAGAAAATCAAATTTCATAATGAGGTTATTTAATAAAGCAAGCTAAGTTACTATACATTTTCAATGTCAATTTTGCATCTTAAAAATTGAGAATCGTTTTTATCAATTTTTTCATCAAAAGGAAGTTTTTCTTTTGAATTACCGCCACACCTAAAATATATGGAAATTCAGAGAAAATTCGTTGAAATTGCTATTTTTTTACATTACGGCGGCTTGTAAAAAATGTTTAAATCAGAAATCACGGCAATTACGAATGGAACAACTAATTGCCAAATTGAAACGAGGTAGTGAAATGGTTTTTCAATTCAAATAATTAACTTTACAAGAGTTTCTTGTTTATATCGTTTTAACCATACTATCTCAATCCAGATAAATATATTTTATCGCTTAATTATCATTCATAATTATAAGCAGTTGTTATATATAATCTAATATAATAATCTAGTCATAGATATCAATCGGATACTAGTAATAGCAATTACAATTAATAACGCCAAACTCTCCCTCCAGTCATAGAATCAAAGTCGTTTTATAATTTACATATTATATATCCCAATTCACAACAGCCACTTGGTTTTATCATAATTTTTGTATGTTTCATTGTAAAGTAAACCATCATTTGCGCACATTTGTACTCGTAAAAAAAGTACCATCAGATATTTGCTTTTTCATATATGATGAGAACAACACCGGACATTATTATTGAATAGAACGAAGAAAAAACAATATTAAATTTGAAAAGGTGCAACTTATTTGTTAAATTTTATAATTGGCTATATATTTATATACGATTTCCGGTAACCTTGAAAGGCCACTACAGGATACTTGATCTAGTTTTCTAAAATCGCCAGGTTATCATAGATCAGCTCCTGGTTGGCCTGGCCAAGCAGGCTTTTCAGATCCATCGAATTCACCATAAAAGCGATTTGATTCCACAACTTTATGCTGAGTGCCACCAATGGGAGCATCGCACTCAGGACACTTTGATACTTCAGTTGCGCCACCACAATCACCGACATAATAAGGATGTTGATTTTGACAGACAAACCATCGACCACCCACCATATTATGAATATCATGATGTCTGGTCTCATCATTCATTGCACTGATGATTTGCTCTCGCTCACTAGATGTCAATTGTTGTCTTTCTTTCTCAAGGCGCATCTTAATCTTATTTACCAAATTGATTTCAGTCTTGACGTATTGGTTGTATCTCAACGCAGTGTAGATTGTCTTTTGACAAGAGGGACATCCCCAAACCTTAATAGCTGTATGTTCACCATTCTTTGCTTGATTTTTAAAATACATATCCAGACCTTCTGACGAGAAAACTAAAATATACAATTAATAAACAGTTAGAAATTGTTGCATTTTTTGACAACTACTAGTAGTCAAAAACTTACCGCATCCACATTCAGGAAGCATGTAAACCTTTTCGTTTTCTTCAAATTCAGATAGTGTTCGCAAAGTGATAGAGCATTTAAGATAGCCTTTGCAAGAGACACATGGGGGGCAGGGCTCGCCACAAAGGCCAGCACAAGTATGACTATAATACAGTAGCAGGTTAATATCAAATACAATACAAAATATAATGCTTTATACTTACGAGCAACTCAATAACTTTTTACAAGGTTCATTACAGGGAGGTCGATCACAAATTTCAAAGCATTTTTTGGTACATCTGAGATGCTTACAAACATATGGACATTCACTGATACAACGAATACAATCTCTAAAACACTCACGGCTACACTTGTATCCATGAGAACAAATGTAATTACATTTTTCTGAACAGCGCTCTGTATGATCATCTGGGTTTCTGCAGCCCTTGGCACATCTATGTCCACAAATCAACTGCTTGGAGCAACTAGCTACACATTCGCTACGATCATGAGAATGCACCTCACCACACTTATCAAAAAAAGTAAATTAGCTTACACATGATACAAACAAACAGCTAAAGAATAAACAAAAACTTACAATGTATTGACATTTATGACCACACTCCAAAGTACCATCACAAATATGCGTACAAATAGGATCGACACCACATAAACTCATAACCTTATGACCACAAGGCAACTCAACTTCAGTTTGTACATTACATACCATTCTATTTGTCTTTTTCAACTGACAGCATTTAATCATGGCCTCATGTTTACATTCAAATGTAAATGGCACCTCTTCCTGACATTCTATACGATCCAAGTTTTGTAACTCGTGGCAAATACCAACATGAGTATGGCCACAGCTCAATTCTACAGTAGTTTCAACAGGACAAGGAGGACAAACACCATTCTTGGAACATTCAAAGCATTTATTTTCACATACATGAGTACAATTAGATGGTCTTAATCGGTTACATGATTCTTGACAAGTAATTTGATCATGACCACCAAAGTGGCATTCTTCTTTACAAACATGACCATCACTCATAAGCGTTGCACAAGGTTGTTGACAGCCACCATTTTTCATCTTTAAAAAGTCTTGCCATTGACCAGCAGATAAAGAATCTCCATGAGTAGCACAGGTTAATTGAATAGAAGTGCCATATAACTCGCTTTCTTTCATGAAGTCGGCGAATTCATTCCAGCGGTTGTGAACACGATCTTTACCAGGCTTACCAATAATATACAAACCATATCTTGCACGAGTTAAGGCTCGAGTAACATTATCATAGTTGGATGATGAATTGCCAGGTGTAGCGGTAGATACAATAGCAAAATTGTTCTGACGACCTGTATATTGTTCAACAGTATCAAGATGTATTTTGGCAATGTTTTTAGTAAAACATGTACGTTTGGGAATTTCCTCACGTAAAATGTGTCTGATCAAATACTTTTGAACGATAGATACTGTCAAGATGGTAATACCAGTAATTATATATTGCTGCTGACTCAAATACACAGCAAGGCTTGAAACATAACGTGCTTCATCCACTTCTGCATTGTTGACTTGAGAATGTAAAAGTTTTGAATAATAATTGTCAATGTCTGTATCATTACCAGCTTGATAATCAACATAGAATGCTCGTTGCGTAATACCATAAAGCTTTTCCAAATTGAGATTTTTACCATCTACCATGTTTTCGTTATAAGAGATCATAGGTGCAGTAATAAGAGATGATGATTCTAATGACTTTTTACTACTATTAAACTTATTAATGATACTTGCAACATCAGAATGCATACGCCATTGCTCTTCTAAAAGCGTCATTTCGCTATTAGATCCTTTCCAACGTTCAAACAACGAGACATCAAAATTACGAGGATGACCAGTCAAAGCAGGATTACTGATACGAGGCTTGAACAAATTGTCGCTAGTACCTAAAAGAACAAGATGCTCGGTTCTAGGACCCAAGATAGTAGACGCAATAGTGGATTCTAAAATTTCAGAAGCTTCATCCACAATAACAGCACGAGGCCATAATGTAGAAACCCAATCTCGATTTGCAGCAGCAAAATCTGCTGTCATACCAATAATACGATTAAAGCGACAGAGGTAAGTCCATTTTTGAACCAATATCTCATCATAAGCTTGTGCTGTCTTGAGTTGCTGTTGAAGCACATCTTCAATCTCACGATCAATTGCAGAAACGAGAACCTTGACTAAATTTTCAATCAATAAAGTCTTTTTCTCATCAGGAAGATTCCAAACTTGCTCTACAGGAACTCGTCTCCATACTTGAAGGATAGCAGAACGAAGATTAGCACCAGTACCAGCTGAACTATCAAAAGGCCATTTATTAGCATCACTCAAAGGCAAGATTTGTGGGGTGTTGGATGCAATATAAGTGAAACGAGTACGAATCACATTGATATCAGTCATGGGCATAATACCGCGGCCTCCTCTCTTAAGATAAGCATTTTCCAACAACCATTGAGCATGATTGATTTCTGATTGAAAAAATTGAGCTTTAGAGTAGTTGAGAGTACGTCTGTCATTGCAAGCCCATGCATTCCAAAGAGCTAAATTATTACGATTGTATGTGTCAATATTGGAAGAATGATGCTCTTGATTATAACCCTTGTTGATTTCAGCAAGATAAGCAGGAGGAATAGCAGAGGAAAGGATATTTGGACAATGAGCTACAATCTTGGCACGTTCTTGTAATAAAGCATGCAATTTAGCTTGATGTGAAGTCAATTGACGTTCTAATATTTGAAATTGGCGGAAATTGTTATCAGAAATACTAGGTGTAGCAAGATTGATGGCTTGTTTGCTTTTTAATACTTCATCGTAAGGTTCACCTCCAAAACGAACAACATCAGGAATCTGAACAACAACACGTTTCAATATATCATCCAAAGAAGATTGTGTTTTTGAAATTATCAATATAGGTTGATGGAATAGACCAACTGTCAATGCGTCACTCATTAATTGAGCTAATTTAGATGCCAAGAATGTTTTGCCAGTGCCAGGAGGGCCAGAAACTACAGCGATACGATGAGTAAGAGCGAATTTAACAGCCTTCAATTGACTAGGAGATAAGCTATACATAGGGAGACGCCTTGAAGCCATCGATTGATCAAGATAAGAAGAAGAAGAAGCTGGCCAGATATTTTTCCCTGGTCTAGCACGTTGATTGCCTGGTCTAGACATAATACAAGATATATCTATATCTGCATTAGTAAGATAATCTGGTATAGTATCATCGTTTGTAACCACAGCTTGCTCATGGTTTTCTTCATCCCAACAGGCCAATTGAGATTGAGTGAGCACATTTTTAGCAGCCAAAAGCCTTGGAGTAAGGACAGAAGACCAATGTTTCTTTTCTAATTCAACATGAGCATTATAAAGCCATTTGAGTACAGCTTTAATAGAATTAGCATTGGTGTTGCAAGTTACAATAGTGTATCTACGATTCCAATCCAATTTATGAATATCGTCTCGATCGATATGAATAGAAACTAGACGTAATTGTTGACCACTACCAGAATAGGAGCTAGAAGCACGTACAGCTTGACCCATCATGGAAATTTCTGCAATTTGTTTCTTGGCAGAATGTTGATCTGAAGGGCTGACGGCAGCATGATTTTCAGGAATCAAGAATACTAATGAGCCTTCTTCAAAATCAGCAACGATATGATCAGTAGATAAGGGAGGGCCTAACTTAAACACAATACATGGATCCGACGTTTGAAATGAAAGGGTGCTCGCAATAGCCATAGCTTTCTCATAGATGGAACATTCAGGAACAGAGATATGGGCTGAATTCATACCTTTAAAAAGTTCTTTGATAATACGTTGAATTGGACCAACAAGTTCATCACGCAACATGAGGTAATGAATCAATGTATAATTTGTTAAATCAACATTTGGCCATGGATTATGCACTTTGTTTGCAATGGTAATCTCTTTTTTGATTTCATAATTTCTCAATGAATTGATCTTTTCAATGACTTCAGTTACAATTTTATCCGCAACAGGTAGAGAAGGCAAATTATAATCTAAATCTCCATTCGATGCATGATGGCCCCCCTCTGATGAAGAAATAGCCTTCAGCAATCGAAGTTGTTTCAAAAATTCAACATTCATATCCTGATTTGTAATGGTTTTTGCATTTTCATAAATTCGCAATACATCATCCATGGGCAAATCCTTATAAATCTTTGGAAAGAAACGGAGCATGGTTATCGAAAACTGAAGAATTACCTTGAGATCATCCGGTAATGCTGCATAATTTTGAGTGAAACGAGAAAAGTAATAAATAAAAGTTTCCCAATGTGTGTAAATTTTACGAGCTGTTTCCAGGATTGAAAGATTTGCTTCGTATTCCATAACCACAGTTAAAGCTTGTAATAAAAGTGCAAATGATCGAAATGATAAATCTGCAAGTGATTTTTGAAGTACACTTTCAATTTTCTTTTGAAATGAATTTACTACACTGCGAATGTTGAATTTAGTAATGACAGAATAAAAGCAATACATCCATTCTCTGTCTGCAATTGTAATGGAAGATGACATTGGAACTTGTTGATGATGGTAGCTGTTTGTGGACATTGGTATATAATTGGAAGGCATCATAACAACAGGTGTCATATGTTGCATAGATTGAGGGTTGATAGAATGATGATGCTGATGAGGAGCAACTATATTTGTTGGTACCCACATTTTTGTTGATGTAGGATGTTGTTGTTGTTGTTGTTGAGATTGTGGGTTGCTAAATGATCTTCTATCGTAACTGACAGTTTCAGAAGCCCAAGCAGGCATTATAGGTTCAGTTTGTTTAGCCCAAGCAAGTGAGTCTCTGTCATTTGAAGATTGATATGAATCATAAACAATTGTTGCAGATGAAGATTGTTTTTCAATTGTTGTCCAGGTAGGAGTTCTATCATTCAAAACATCAGCATAAGATTGTTTAGGGGTTTCATTGATACCACCACTATGAGTAATAGCGTCCACATTAGATGTACCGTTGCCAGGTGTCATAATAAATACGTTATCGTTTGATGATGATGAAATAGGTAATGCATCTTCTGAAAAAAATGCACTTTGAGATAACCATTCTGTTTTCTTTTTATTCTTAGAATCAACAAGTTCAACATCTACGCCTTCTTCCCAAAATCCAATTGCTTCTGATTTTAGATCTTCAAACTTGGTGATAGCCGGCTTAAATTTAACTGATGCAAGTGGATCAATAGTGCCGTCTCTAGATCTATGTTTAGAATTTGATGTTGAGCTTGATACATTAGATGTGATAGGTCCTGTAAATCCTTCTTGGGTGTTGTTATCTGATGAAACTGATCCAGAAGCCTGCATATTTTGAGCTTCTTTATTAATATTATTGTAATTATCATTGTAAGGGGTATAATCAATGTTTGATGTTTGTAATTGTTGTTGAGAAGGTTTTGATCTAATTTTTTTTTTTCAAAAATGTAAATACTAGATAATATTATTTGATATATTGTTGCAAAAATACATACATTGGTCGATATGAGTTATTTATGATAGATGGAGATTTTGTTTTGATTTGACTATAAACACTTTGTCTATATAAACACTTATTAGTACATGTATACAATCAATATACTTCAAAAAAATACATTACGGGCTATTTGTAAACGTTGATGATCGATTGCTAGATTTTCTTGTAGATCTTTGTGGCACTAGATCATCCATAGAAGTAGGTATAGTACGGCGACTTTTATCAAATGACATACGCGGCTGTGAGCTTTGATATTTTGAATTTATTGTTGATTTAGACAATACAATATTTTTAAAGTCTGAGAATGCTTCCATTTTTTTATATATTTTTCTTTTTAAATCTGTACAGAAATCTAAGCGTTCAAGAAACAAGACAAATAAAATTATCAAAATGCTGAGTAAAAGGTCAGAATGATATGTATATCAAATGTGCAGACATTAGAAGTACAAAGATGTCGAGATCCCGCCGTAATGGCACAAACCATGTACGCCAGACAGTCACCATGATATCTGTCTTTACTCATTGGAGTTAAATTGAAACAAGCCATCATTCACTGAATTTCAGATTATACATCTGAATTCAATGGTGATTTATAGAGTTCCTTTTTTATAAAAAAAAAAAAAAAAAAAAAAAAAAAAAAAAAAGAAAAACGAACGAAAAGGAGACAAAGATACAGGGAAAATATTGAGCAAAAACTAGTTAAAATGGGATCATTTCAAATACAACAGCGTGTTTATTTTTGACATCTATATTTGGCAAATAGGAACAATTAAGCTCTCTCAAGGCAAACTCTTAAAACATAAGAACTAATAAAATACCAAGAATTTTTTATACAGTGTTTCATGTTTGAAAATATAAAAATTTGGGACTTTTTGTATCAAAACAACATATTTCGTATGTGATACTATTCAAGTATCCCATTTGCAAGAAAGATTTCTGACATCTATTTTCTCGGGATGAGAACTTGGTTGCATTGAATGCGGGATCGCGTTCTGCCACTAAAGTGATGTTTTAGTTGTGCCAAATGCAACGATAGTGTACTTGGGTTACTGGTACATCTGAATGTTTTCATAATGCTTAGATGGGTCTCTCAAGTGCTCAGGTTTTTTTCTTGATTGACTCTTATTACTATTAGCGGGGTAAACTTGATGATGCTGAAGCTCTCTGTACAAGAATTACTGATACTAGCGACGCAGTTCCTGTCTAGCATTCTGTGAATCAATTCAATAGCTGACTAAATAAAATACTCGTATAAAACACCCATATAAAACACCTTAATGTGCTGTACATTTTATTAAAACCAAATTTCTAGTCAAGTTATTGTCCAATTGATGGCGGAAGCACTGTATGTCGTCAATTACGTTTAAGGAAAAGCAAAAATGAGACATATATGTAATAAATATCTATTTTTTATTGGTTTTATTTTATCTTAATGGATGAATGGCTTGTTTAAAGAAAGAATCACTTCTTTTTTTATAAATGAAACATATAAATTTTCTCGAATGGTTTTTGTTTTCTTTTTTTGTACATTTCATTGTAGCTCTAAAAAAGGCTTTAAACTAGTCGAAAATCAAGGATAAAGGAAACCTTTCTAAGAGTAGCTTAAAGCCATTTTTAAAAAGAGAAAAGGAAGAACATGAATGGGCCAATGCCCTGATTCAATAGCAATTATTGTGTGATGTTTAGTTTGAAGCTCCACTTTTTCCCAGATGTCCATTATTGTTAATTCTATAAAAAGATTGTTTATATTAACCCTGTTTTCCACTTACCCTGTTTTCAACTTTCTTTTTCTTCTTCTACTTTTTTCTCTCCTTTTATACATCGTTTACTTAAAAATATGGGACAGCAATCGAGCAGGGAACATGCGCCTTTAACATTTGGCTATGTAAACCATGCTATTGATGATAATGAAGATATTATTGAATCTCTTGAACATATTGATGGAAATCAAAAAGATTTCGTATTGGCAAACCCACATTTATATCAACTACAAACAATTTGTAACAAATGTAACAAAATGAAAGCAGTTAATGAAGTTGTTGTGTCTCTAACTGGTGAATCATGTTCAAAATGTCAGAAACAAAAAAGATTGTCATTGGTCAGAAAAGACTTGGCAGAGGATTTAGAGTATATCGACCAAACTTATTATCCAGATTTAGTTCATTACAACAACATCAATAATAACAACACTGAACAAGATCCAATGGAGAAAGAATTGATGCAATTCGAAAAAGATAACGAAGATGGTTCTCAACAATGGTCAAGATTGACTATTGGTGAAGTTACTCCTGGAAGTACAAAAAGAAGACCAAGACGTTTAACTGGTCCTTCCATGGCCGTTGATTTGTCTGCTAGATCTCTAGTTAAATTGAGTCCAAGTATTGGATACCTTGATAGTTTGACCAAACTAAATCTGTAAGTACAATTTATCAATATTTGTTTATACAATATTCATATGATTATGTTGTAACAGCTCAAACAATCAAATGACAAGTTTACCTCGAGAATTGGGCTATCTCAAGAATTTGCGTGTGTTGAACATATCAAATAATGCGATTGATGAAATACCTGATACCATTGCTTTCTTGACAAAACTAAAAGCATTGAATGTGAGCCATAATAAACTTGTACAACTCCCTTCCTCCATTGGTCAATTGCCTAAATTAGTTATTATCGTTGCGAATAATAACAATCTAACTTTTCTTCCCAGAGAATTCTCTCATTTGGTTAATCTCATTTCGCTCAATGTTTCAAATAACCCACTCAAATCATTACCTGCCGAAATTGCTGCTTTAAGTTCACTTCGAAAATTAATTACCGAAGATTGCGCATTTGAAGAAGAATATAGTTACGAAGTAAAACACAACCCACCTTCTTTATTTGAGACTTGCGCTCGTATTGCAGTTCGCTCACAAAAAAATATTCCAAATCAACTTGCTGATCATATCAAAGATTATATCTCCCGTGCTGATACCTGCTCTTATTGTAAAGGCCCATTTTTTGACAGTTTTGTTACCAGAGCTCGTTTCATTGAAAGAAGAGTTGGTCAACCAATGGCATTAGAATATACACTTTGTTCTGCTCATTGGACAAATGAAAATGATCGATTGCTTGCCATGTTCTCTCAACAACCCATGAATTCAGTTAGTAAATGCAACAGAATTGATATGGATGGTTTGAATGATGCACCGACTTCTCGTCATCGCGCTTACAGTGATAGTAGTAGTACATACAATAGTTATAAACCACCAGCTGTTTCTACACCTTCTCCACTTTCTAGAAGATCAAATTCAAATGCATCTGACTACCCTCCTTCTACAGATTATTTCTCGTTATCTACACCAATTTCATCGTTACTCAAAAATCAACCTGATTTGCCTGCACTTCCAACAACAGAAGAGCCGTCAAGTTATTTATCACCTTGTAATACTCCTGGTTCTCCTTCTCCTTCTTCGATGATGCTTTCTCCTCCCAAAAGAAATAGACCTCGTGCATCATCAGCAGCTTCTGTCACTAAACGATTGACCAATTTCATTCGTTCTAATAGTAGTACGTCAATTACTAGATCTCGTAGTCCAAGTAATTCATCAACAACTTCTTCTTTGCGCCATGAAACAATAGCATCTACATTACTTGATCCTCCTACAAGAGAATCAACTCCTCAAAATGGATTGCGTGATTGGGCAGATAGTATTCAAATTGCTGCTGCTGCTGCTGCTGAAAATATCGCTTCAAGTCAACAACAACAAGATCAAATTAATGACATGTTAAAGACTCAGCATAATCATTATCACCATTTTGCTAGTGAATTGCCATCAGAAACATAAAGGAATTCACCTATTTTTTTTTATACAGGGGAGGATTTTTGTTTTGTATATTGTTTTATGTAGTTTTCTTCTTTGTTATCGCCACTTTTTTTCTTTTCCTTTGACATTCTATATCTTGATAGAAGAATACCCTCGTCTCCTCTTTCTCTCACTCTTTTATTTTTATTTTGACAATAAACATAAAATATATATATATATATTAAATAACAGATCATTAGTTGCCTTGGATTATGGCCGTTTCTTATTGTTTGAGCTCCCCAAACATTATGCAAGAAACAACTTAATTAGGGAATTGAATGATTCATACAACATTGAACAATTAGGTTTCATGACAAATAAAATTTCAAAATATGCTCTACAGAAATGACAGTTATTATGTCAATCATCCTTGCTTTAACAAATTAAAAAATACAGCATTAAGCACGGCATTTCAAATGTACACAATAAACAGTTATAATAAGCAACTACTGTTTTAAATATTTGTAAGGAAATCCTTCAAAGGTAACGTGTAAAAAAGCCATCCAACTTTTCTAAATCCAAGCGCAATAGCCAGGCTTACTTCTTATACCTGGAACACTGTTAAATATATATGAATTGGCCGCATTGTGTTACTTGTTCCTAAATTTATTTTATATCCTACGAAAGACACAAAAATACATTTACAGCTTCTTTTTAAAAACTCGGCCTTATTTTCATTCTTGTTCTATTTTTTCACTAAATAGCACACACAAAAAAAAAAAAAAAAAACTATATGCCAATGTACCTTAGATGATCAACTTTAAAACAAAAATGAGTATTCTGAAATATTCTATCTCTTGCAGTTGGTATAACTTTTTTCATTGCTAATGTTTCAGATTTTACGCGTTTTTTACTGCTAAAAACTTAAAATTTAAACTCTCGTACCATGATACAAAAACCTCCTTTATATCCAGGTTTCCGTTATATTGAGGGATCTTACAACATCGAGGTTTGACTGAATATCTAAATACAATTTCATATCACCAAGCCAAAAAATAAATTATCTATTATATGCACGTAGCAGACATCTCACTCAATTAAAGCTTACCTTACACCGTTATCCCTTTTTTTGTCGTCCCTTTCACATTGAATTATTCTTAAAGTTTATAAATAAAAATACAATTTAAAAAGACAATAGTGTATCAGCTTTTCCAACTGTATATAAAAACTAAAAGAAGTCTGAAGTTTATTAAGATATAAAACTATGGGTCTTTTATATCAGTTCATTATTTACTACTGAGAATATAACTATAGAACCAATAGATCAATATGATAAGTATTTATTCATATTGATTTAACAAATTAGGAAAACATTATGTTGAGTGCTTTTCCTAGTTGACATGTTTCAAGTTTAGTATTTGTCTTGTTCTTGTTTAATTTGTTGATGGAAGGTCCGTGCCTGGAGATCTAATTATATTAACAGCGCCGCCTATTAATATTGAGTTTGACATGAGTTAATTGTGCTACTGAGCCACATGGAAAAGTAGAAAATATGTTTTTTCATTATAATACATATACACATTAACAATTTGAGAAAATGTTAATTTTTATTTGGATTATAGTAATATTTGTATTTAATGTAATATTTGAGAGAGGCAAAAAACGTTATTTTATGAATTTAATGAAATTTACCTTTGTCATGCAACATATTGCATGATTAAAATGATAAAAACCACAAATAACGAGATGTTCAAAGAATTTGTTCTTATATTTAATAAATAATGTAATTCCTTATTCCTTATAAGTATACAAAAAACTTTTGTAAATCCAATTAAAGTATTTGAACTGAACAAAACTATTTTACTACCCGGCTTCAATTTACAATGATGAGTCGTTCCATTTACAACTACAATACTATATTTTCTAATTTAAACATCCCCTACATACCATTGCATTGCAAAAAAATAATAGCTTCGGCGAATTTTCTTTGAACTTCATACATCTCAGGTGTGGCGGCAGTTTAAATCCAAAATTTTCTGATGATGAAAAAATTGGATAAAAACGATCCTAAATTTTTAAAATGCAAAATTGACCGCAAACATGTATAGTAACCTGGCTGGCTTTATTAAGTAACCTCAATATAAAATTTAATTTTGTATCTAATGGTATATTTATTGAAAATGTGTATCACCAAAAATTTTGTAAAAAAGCAAAAACATAAAAATAGGTTTTTAGTGATTTTAAAAATAATTTTATAAATAAATGTTAAAGTTAGTGTTACAGACAAATAACGCAAAAAAATGCCTATTATTTAAGACATTATTTGTCGCTCTAGCGCTATTTTTCGTAGAGCTATTAGCTTTCTTCGAAAAAGTCAAATTTTGGACGAGGGTAGATAAGGAAAAATTCATGATTTTTTCGAAACTAATTTTATGATAAAATATAATAAAACTAAATGAAAGGATTATTTTTAGCTTATAAACTATGTGCTTAAACGGTTGCTATCTCGAGCTATAGTCCATTTCATTTGGGTTTTCGTATGCTTTTAATGGGCATAACTTTATAAAGAGTGTATGAGCTAGATTGGGATTTTTGCTAGAATTATTTTTCTTTCTTATTATATATCTGTTTTAAAATATTGCTCTTTGAGATTACTTCAAAATTGCAAGAGTTATCAACTAAAAAATAAATTTTGTGGTAATTTTTTTTGGTATTTTAAGGTACAGTCCGCATAAACGGAGTTTGTAATTCAGGTCCCGTAATTCGAACCTGATATGTAGTAAATTCGTTCTTTGAAGGGGTTTTCTGGTGCAATCTTTAGGGCAACGTTGTAAAAAGTATTCTAACATACACACTCTGACTTCCTGTATGCTCTCAGAGCACATGGATGTGCTCAAATGTGATGGTCAATAGGCTCATAAGGTCATCGATGAGCTCATATGAGAGTATCTCAGATATTGATCCAAAAGTTAATCAATGTAAAGTTAAATTAATCCACTTTTGGCATACCATTAAATTGTATCTTCGATCTAGATTTACGCTACTTAATCGTACTACAGAACAGCCGAACTTCAATTTAAGGGCACTCGTGGTTTCTTTTAAAAAGTCCCTTATATCGAGGACCTCCCTTAAACCAAATTTAAAACACAGATCAATTTCAATTTCTAAGAAAGAAATGAAGGCATTTTAGATAATCACACCACATTCTTAATCCATGATGATGATGATAAAATTGACGATATGGAAGAAACAAACGATGTTATTCCTGTAAAGGAAGAAAAATTCTAGCAAGTTTATGTTATGTTGCTACAAATAATGAAGATTTCAAAATACTTAAAGGTATGGTAGTTTTCCACCTACGATATAAAAAAAACCTGTAATACAATGCAGATGCAATCAAATTACATTAAACGAGTTTTTCTCAAAAGACTAGAAAAATTTTTCAGTATTTACATCTAGTAAAAAAAATTTGTACCTAAAATTGATCTTGGGTCAATAATATTATGATAAAATAAGGGACATGTGGAAAGTAAAAGTTCCCTTAAATGTAAATTCGAAACAAGGGATTTTAAGCTGTAAAATTTGTCCACCAGTCTTCGGTGGATACAAAAACCTTCTTTAAATCGAGGTTTCCGTTATATTGAGGGGCCTTATATCGAGGTTTGACTGTAACTTTAAAATGGCAAACTACAAAACATGGTTTGTCACCTACTATAAATGAATATGATTTCTTATACAGCAAAAGAGATTAAAATCACTTCTGCAGTGGAACTACATACTAAAAGTTTGATGATTATGAAATAACTCAATTTGCAAGTATCATTCACATAGTTCATTATGAATGCATTGATCATCTCACACGATTTCAATCAACAAAAGTTACTAATACTGCTTGATTTGAACATTGGCCAAGCAATACATTGGAAGATCCTAGTAGATTAGCAAAGCAATTAAAGTTATGTCCCATCGATATGAGGCAAAATATAAAGAAATCTATCTGCCGGCTTTGCTGTCAAGTGTATCGTAAATACGAGCCTTTTTTAATTTATTCTATATTCAATCTATCGTCAACGCATGCATTAGATATTTAAACAGAACAAATATTAGACATGATAAGAAATTAAGTTTCCCTTCATGCAAATTCATATCAACTTTATGATTATGGCCCAATTATTTTGAAGCTCAAAAAGAAAATGAATGATAAATATCTAGAGCATATTGAATTGAATGAATCACGAACAATACCTAAACTTATTCAGAATTAGGTTTCTTGTTTGGTACATTAAGATTGCAACTAATGCGAGCCAGAATTGGTTTGGTTGAGAGAGTATTTACATTGTATTACTAGCATAAATCGTTCAGTAAGACTATTACTAAAGTTCTGGGTGACAAGTATACCAGTACTCATTTACGTCAAGGAAATTGGGCCTTTCAGAAAATAGCGATTGAAATCATTACTCAAGCGGAATTAGCTTTATTAAATAGTTTATCTGCTTGCGACAATAACAATAATCTTTAAAGGTAGTTTTATTAGATGCTTTGGAATAAGAGCTCGAAATCACATTAAATCATTTCTCAAATTCGTAGATACTTTCTAATGTATTTTCTCAAAAAAAAATTGGTATTCAAAAATTGATCATTTTTCATGAGGTATTACGAAGGAAAATTAATCAAAATCGCAGGACACAGACATGCTTTACAAAAAGAGCTGTAAAGTGAATTGGACACTTAAATATATCAAAATAAACAAAAATACTATCACAAACTTTACATGACCAGGTATACTAAAACAATTTTTGGAAAAATTATGACCATTCAAATTATTGAAGGAAAAATCCTTTATATGTAGCTTCATTTGTTCTAACCCTAAAGCTAAATAACTTTTAGCGATTGGGTATTAGTAATGAGCCAGTTTTTAATGTAGGTTTTCGTTTAAAAAATCAAACTGAATATGAGATGAAGAAGTAACAATGAACTTTCATCTCAATGGTACAGCGAAAAACCGAAAAGCCTCTTTTTTTTTTTTTTTTTTTTTTTTTATCTATCAAAATATTACACAGTTGGTTTATTAATTTGATGCAATAACTACCAATACATCATCTTCATTTCGGAAAATATCTAATAATCTTTTGCTCATTTGTTTAGGGTTTACAGGAATACTAACTTTGCCATTATGACGAGAAATGGTGAATGTATCGGGTAAACCATCAAGCTCCTAAATAAACAAAAGTATTAGTAATGCTGTATTTTGATGCATTAATCTCGCAGAAAAAAAAAAAAAAAAAACCTTTTTTATATCCTCAATGGCAGTTTCAATTGATTGATTTTGTAAATAAACAGATCCCAATAAATTTTCATCTTGACGGTTTGACAAATAAACGAGCACTTCTCTTTCTTCCACTGCGGGTGCTGTTGTTGTTGCTGTTGATGGAGATACTAGAATTTCAAATTAGCCTTTTTTTTTCCAGTATTAATCATATATATCCTATACAAACCTTGATCGGAATCCTTTACTGACTCAGCAGCTTTTTGTTTTCTCAATATATTTTCAACTTTATTTTCTGAAAACTCTTCTGGCAAGAGCCAAGTTTTTTCTAAATCAGGATTTTGCATATAAGTTGGCATAATAGGAAGTGCTGGTTCAGGTCCCACAGAAACATCAATTTTGCCACCAACGGCTGCACGTAACACGGCTATAGTAGCTTCATGATTTGCAGCTAAATCCAAGGCTGTTTGTCCTTTTTGGGTTTTGATAAGTGGATCAGCACCACTTCTTAATAAGGCTGTAACAACATGTTCATGACCTCTGTGAGCAGCCCAATGTAACGCTGTCCTTTTTTCGAGAGAGGAAAATGTATAAGTGATTCGATATATACATTTATTCTTTTTTTGTAGATTTTACCATCCATTCATTGCATTTTGTGAGTTGACATTAACACCTGAATGAGCTAAATGAAGGGTTGCTTTAATATTGCCTAATGCAGCTACTTCTCTCAAAGTATGCTCTCTTTCATCGCCGTATTGCATTTTGTATGTATATTTAAAATTTTGAATGAATAGAAAGTGCTGGAAAGGTTTTTCAAGAAATAAAATTTTCTCTGGGAGGTTTGTTTGCCCATGGCTCAAAGCTATGTAGACTCCGATGTGTGCTACATTCAACTACCTTCATTCAGGGAGCACTAATTAGGTTGGTTAGTCAAAATGGGCTAAACAATAGCTTTCCCGGAAAACGAGATCTTTTATTATTTTCGACACGATAGAGCCTAAAAAAAAAAAAGAGGATATAACAGTAAAATCATACGATTGTAAATATCAATCAATTGACAAAATAAAATCACAGACTTGAAAAATGTAATCAAAACGCATTCTTGGTTTTTTCATGTATCACAACAGTTTTTGAAAGGTCAGTGTTTAAATCATCAAATTTAGAAGGTGAGCTGATTTTTTTTGATGCATATTACAAAACTTCATGTAAAGTTGGTTGTATAACAAAAATACATTGAAAATGGCAATTTTAATAAAATAATAAAAAAAAAAAAAAAAAGTTCTCCTTAAATTACTATTATTTATTGATCTCTCTTTGCTCTCCCCCCCTTCCCTTCAAATGATATTTTTTTTTCTTTCTATTAAATTGGATAAACAAAAATGCCTAAAACTGATACGAGCTTTTCAACGTATACTTCTATGATGAGAGTAACAACAAAAGGAAGGCCTTATACAAAAGTAAAATCAACGAAATTATTCAATTGAAATCATAAATTACTAAACAAAAAAAAAAAAAAAAAAAAAAAAAACTTCAATTTTTTATAGGATTTATATGATATGTTTGCTGCAGTTTTATTACAAATAAAGTTGACAGACCATAGAATCATGTTTCGTACTTATCCCTATACTTTTACTACGGATGAAGCAGCTAAAGTAATGTCATCATTAGTATTTATTCATGTGCATCGCAATCCTGATCCAGCCAATCCAGCTCGTCAGATTGCTACTAGAACCACCACTACCTTTAGTATGGATTTCAATACAGCCAAAAGCTTGCTTCAACAATTTTTATCTGCGCGGTTAATTGTAAGCGCAACTGATCCTACAAATTGGAATGTCAAAGATAAAGGCCTTTGGTGTCCTACATTAAAAGGCAAATATGTCATGGAAGAATTTACAGATTCAACTCAAGTTGAAATGACAGATACTTTGATTGCTGCTCTTAATGCACCTTATATGTCTCCTGGATTATCAGGAAGTACTGGTAGCCGTATTGTTACTCTTGATCGTTTGATTGATAATGACGATCAAATTACTTTTTCTCGTCCAAATATGACAGCTGTTTTTAAAGCCATGATGGCGAGTATTCCTCGAGATGCTTTATTGATTGACTATATCCGAGGCCTTGAAAAGAAAGATCTTCCTATCTTTCAGCATACTTTTGTTGGCTCTCATTGCATTGAATGGCTATGCGATAGATTAACTGTAACATCTGTTGAAGAAGCTGAAAGTGTTGCAGCTGAATTTGTTCTATTTGGTTGGATCGCTCAAGTATTAGACAAATCTGACAAGGCACACAGTACAAAAGGTGATGATATGACTTTTCGAACTGCCCGTAACGCTATTTACTTTATTACTGAACGGGGATGTGTTGTAACTGGTTGGAAATTGCCAGCATCTGAAGAACCAATGCAAAATGGTAATCAAAGTAGCAGCAGCGGTCTCTCCCTTGACTCTGATGTAAGTAGTACTAAGAAGACCATTCATCGTGGAATTACTCAACAAGCGCAACTACCAGCACCACCAGATATGCCAAAATATAGTTACTATGACCCATTGAAAGACGCTAATGATAATAAAAATGCCACCATATCATCTGTTAATATGGTTCGTCACGATTCTGCTACTGCTTTAATTGAACAAGCTCTATCTCAGTCATCTATTTCTCAAGACAATGGCTCAATTGAAGGCAAAGTTTTATTATCTGATCAGGAAAAGCAACAACAACGACAAGCACTTCAACGTCCACTCAGCATGTCTATTACTGACCCTTCAAGGTCTCTCAATAGCACCGCATCTAACATTGCAACTAACATTGTCAAAGATAACTCACAACTGACTCGTTTAACCCAAATCTTAGAAACTCCATTGATGCGCTTGTATTTCAGAGACTTTTTAAGGTCTAATTACAGCGAAGAAAACATCAATTTCTGGGTAGTTTACAATAAACTAATGCGAAATCCAAAGCAAAACAACAAAACCATTTTGGAGCAATTATCAGAATGCTACTCAATTTATGAGACTTATTTGGGACATAATGCTACAGCCAATGTCAATATCGACTATACATTGAATCAAGAGATCATAAAATATGTAACTACTGTTTTTGTTGTTGCTGATTTAATACCAACTACAACAGGAGCGCCACCACAGGCGCCTAAAAATCCTTACTTTATTGCAGCACCGACCAACCATCAAACGCTAACAACAAATCAACCTATTAGGGCCAATAAAGCATCCAACAGACTACTATTAATACCATCTCAAGCAGTAAATGGGAGTAAACAACGTATGGTCTCCATTCGGGGTATCTCTCCCGAAAGATGCTTGACTAAATTGCTCAAAATGTTTGATCGAGTCAATGATCATGTATGCCGTATGATGGCAGAAGATTCTGTACCGAAATTCATAAAGACTGAAAAGTACAAGAAATTGATTGCCAAACAAGCTTTAGCTTTGAAGACAGATGATGATAGCGATGATGACGAAAGTGAGGATTATTCTTATGAAGACAGCGATGAAGATGAAGATCGAAGAAATTTCATAAGTTTGACAACTGCTTTATCAGCACAGAGATCTTCTATGGACCATCAAAGACATGAGGCTAATATAAATACCAGCCCTTCTACTGCTACTACTACTGCTATTTAAGAAAATTATATGCTCCTTATTTTTGTTAGTTTTGATTTATATATATATTGCAATTTTGATTTATTAATCTTGTATCACATACACGTATACTCACTCATTCACCCTATGATTTAATTAAGCCTACATTAACTATGGACTTAGTGATTGGTTTTTATGCAATTCTATCTTTGTATTTAATAAAACAATTTTTTTTTAAGATTGTCAAAGCATATCTTTTGTTAATATAATTGATTCAAAATTACTGATTTGGTATAAAATGCCAAATGAACCTCAAATTTAGCCAGCTTCTAACGCTTAAATAGTTGCTACAGTTAGCTCGGTTAAGAAACAATAGTTTTATTTAAATGTTCTTGCCTTAAAAAATGTCAGGCACACACACACACACACACACACACACACACACACACACACACACATATATATATATATATATATTTCTCTTCAAGAAATTAAGTAGATTTAGAAATATTAGCCTATTTCTGTCAGATATCCCAAATTAGAAGTAGTTTTTTACGTGCAGCCTATTTTTGAAAATAGTGAGGGAAAGATAACAAACAGTTATTTCACATTTTACAATGTATTGATATTGCGCATATATTTCAACATGTTTCAATACAAAGAATATATGCTTTTCAAAGTAGATTTATAGCAATCACTAATTGAAAAACTCACTTAGGATGATATCTACAATAGTTGGGAGTAGCAACTTTCTGTATTGACTAAGAGTTATTTGGTATTCTGGACTAATGAAATTATTTTATTTTGTTATGTATTGAATAAACAAACATGCATTAATGTTTGCGTTGAAAAATTTATAATCAAACTGTGTATTAAAAATTAACAACAATTCGAGTAGCAGAGTTGCATACACTTAAGCAAATCTACTCGAATTGAATCTGACTATTTGGGATCACCAAATATCGCTACCAGGTCACTAATAGACCGCTGAGGTCTTGGCCGAGGTCGTCAAGGTTTGAAGAGTGATCCATTAGTTAGGTCCTAGTTAGGTCCTCTAGGTCACAAATGATGCTAATGGATGCAAATCTTACAAAGAGTGTAGTACTAATATTGGTTGAAAATATAGATTCTGGCCAACGGTTAGATGCTATTTTCTGAAGTCAAGAGCTGTAATGTCCCTTTTATTTGAAAAATATAAATGTAATGATAGACAAATATATTTTATCAAATGGTGAGCAGATGGCATTATTAAGCAACAGTAAAGAAGGAAACAAAATGTTATTGTCCAAAAAAAAAAAAAAAAAAAAAAATGGCGTTATAGAAGAAAATCTGATCAAGCCGAGCTTCCAACACTTGTAATTATAAATACTTTTGTTGAGATAGATCGATAATATATAAATTGCTTTAGGAGAGGAATGCACCTGACGATGATAGCGCCTCTGGACTGTTACACATATTAGTCCCCTTTTTCTTCGTCGGATAAACACAACTTGAAGAGAAATCATAAATATTATTCAGGGGCTGTATTTAACAAAGAATGAGATTGTTATTATAAAAATCATGTATTTACACACAGAGGTATTTTGCGTGTACCGACTTATCAAAATATATATGTAACATCTCAATGATGTTTGAAATATGATTAATGGCATTATGGTCATTTATGTATGCAGTGTTATACACTAAAGAAAAACACATTGTAATGCATTTAAGCCTACTTTTTTCTCACAAAAATGATACCGAGTGGCAATAGTCAGCAGATATTTACGTACATATCGTACATACATATCCAACAAGTTTTTTTTTCTTTCTTTTACTAGTATTCAACTATAAACGTACATATAATAATACATGAAGAACAAAAACTTGCTTTCGCTAATTTTTGATATTGGGATCTTTTTTGTATCACATAGGTAAAAAGAATATAAATATTATTGTTTATATATGTGTACAAGTTTATATGAAAAACAAACAATAAAAACATATATGTTTTATGTTTATTGAAACAGCAATGTAGTTTAATGACATGTAAGAGATATATTTGATTCCATTTACGAATACCTGTACTTCTTGATGTTTCAAGAAATGCATGCATCCCTCTAGACGAAAAAAAAAAAAAAAAAAAAAAAAGGAGGAACGTGTTGTATGAATCGTAAAACTTTGATTAAAGAAGAAGAAAAACTTTATATTCATAAAGGGCCATGCGAATTTTTCTTCTAATTAAAAAAAACAACAACAACGTAAAATGATGTTCCTGGTTGCTATGGTGATTAGGAAGTGAAACCTCGTTCCTGGTTGCCATGGAAGTTTTCTATTCCCGAAATCAAAAATTAATGCATTTGATTGCTATGGGAAAAAGAAAGATTATATCAAGCGATAAAATAATATGCAAATTATGTTTATATTCACCAGGTTTTTGTGTAAGAAAAAGTAAAGTAGATCAGTAATATATAATCATGATAACAATAAATAACAAGTTTTTTTTATGCTCATAATTATCGTATATGGTTTGATTGATGTTCTTTTGTTTATCGTTTTACAGTTTATGTAGTACACCTCCATTATTTTCTTTTTCTGGATACATGTAATAAAATAGCTCTTCTTATGTGAATACATACATTTACATTTATTTATTAATACAAATTTTTGATATGATCTAAAGACTGCACCATCAAGATAGAGAAAGAAAAAAAAAACTTGGCAACAAAAGGTAAGGTGATCTACTTTATCCTGCTGTACCCCCCAGCAATGGCACGTAAATGGTTACACCAGCATTGGCTTTGTACAAAAAAAATAAGGGTTTTTATCAGCAAAACACTAATATTAGTAAAAAAAAAAAACGCTACATTTAATTGATAGAGGAAAATAGAATAAGCATTACAAGTAATACCATTTTTATATATTTTATATTACTTTAATAAAGCGTATTTTGTATATATTATATGTTAAAGAAAAAAAAAGCGATAGAGAGAGGATTATGTATAATTAAATAAATAATGATAATAGTAGTAGTATGTAAATATATATGTATATGTATAAAAAAAAAGGTGAATCTATATGAAAATTAATGGTGATAAGTTCGTATCTTTTGTCTTTTTTGTCGAGCAGCATTGGCAGCTGCTAAAGCACATGGAGATAGTGTAATCAGCACAGCTGTATTGGTCTCGGGTTTATTTTGATCTTCAAAAGATATACCAGATAGCTTTTGAAGTGTCATTGAATAAGAATAGGAGCTTCCGTATACATAATTGTGTTCATTATCTTCGTCATCATCATCACTATCTTGTTGGTTAAATTTAATACATGAAGATAAGGAGGAAGTTGAGGATGAAGAATACAAATCCTGATCTTGGGATAGTAAATTATTATTATGATTTGAAATTAAATCTAACCTTGGTGGTAATGCCAATTGAGTTGTATGACGAATTGACCATAAAAGAGGAGGAGGACAAGCAGATTTATGAGCATTTACTACTTCAATCTTTTCATTGAAATTATCTTCATCGTGGTCTTCTACCTGTAAAAGACATTTTTCTTGAAAATGATCATTTGGTAATGTTCTATGTTTACGAATTTCTGTACGCATTTTCATTAATTTTGAGATACAAGTATAAAGACTACTTGATCTTTTGGATTCGGTCTTTATACGGTGAGTTGTTGCTGGTTCGATTTGAATATGATTTGACATTTTTAAATATTTGAGAAAGAATAAACAAGCAAAAAAAAAAAAGAGAAACTTAGCCAGTGATAGTCAAATGTTGGCTTTTTATATACTAGAAAAAACCGGGTCATCTCGAAATGGAAAAAACTCTATATAAATATTCTATAAGCTTATTACAAGTAAACAAACAGTTGTGCTGGTTATGTATACGTACATTTTTTTTTATTATAAAGTTTATTTTTCACCACGTTCTCTCCCCTGGTAGCCCATATAAAAAACGTTTCATAATAAGCTCCTATACAGCGGCAACCCCCCTTCTTTTTTTATAGTAGTATAACACGTTATGAGAAAAAATCAAAAATCATTAATGCATTAGGTTGATCTTAAGGTCAGTGATTTTATTTCTTTAAATGTCATGGTTCTATAAGTAAAGGCTCTTGTTGGTTATACTGTTGAGGTTGTTGTTCAACTGTAAAAGTGATATCTCGTTTGCAAATGGGACACTAATATAAATAACAAACAAAGTTGATATTTGGATAATAAATAAACAAACACATTGGGGAAAAAAAACTTACGAATTTCTTTTGTGTAGTGAGCCAAGCATCTACACAAAATGTATGGAAATCATGTTTGCAAGGTAATACTCTTAATTCTTCTCCATTAACGTAATCTTCTAAACAAATGGCACACTCTTCGGCTTCATTTTCTTTTAATTTTTCAGAAAGAAATTGCTTCATTAATAGTCGAGATACAACATCAATTGGCGCTACTTCTTGTTGTTTTCGATGTTTTTGTCGTAATTGCCATGAAATATATATAAATATCATTATAATGCTTGGAGAAACGAATATAATCATAAGAATATCCAGCAATGGCCTATTTTCTACTTGTTATTACAGTTCTCGGCATGACATGTGTATATATCTTACCATGTTATAAAATTATCGAGTTGCAATAAAATCATCATGGGTGTATCAATAATTTTTGATAAATATAAAAGTGCTCTATATTCGTTTTTAGCCAAAAAAATGCTTGGAATTATGATATCTGATGTATCGCCTGTTTGATTCAAATGAATTAGTATTGTATAATGATTAAATGATCGTGAAAATACTTGCCTGGTGCATACATAGTGATCCATCCAGATTGGTGCTCTGGATCACCTACAGCTACAGCAATAGCACCGGATTCTTGCATATTTCTAACTTTTGTGATAAATGAACATCCACCCCTCCTCACCAATGCTACCCAATCCATACATGGAGCATCTACTTTTTTACAGCCTGTTGGATCAGCTAACGGCTCAACAAGGTAACCTACTATTCCATTCTCCGATAATCGGGGGCCAAATGAAGCAATACGGTCTGTATAGGTTTCGTTTGTGGCCTATAAATGAAATATATTGGGATGTTTAGTCCAATAATCGGGGATTATATAACAATAAAAACTGACAATAACTAGTAATGAAGCATGAGCTTTCATCACAATTGAACTTCCAAGTAATAGAGGATAAAGCCACCTCATTTTTGCAAAGGAATTAAAAGAGAAAAAAAAAAAAGAAAGGGAAACAAGATTGAAATCAATAGTGATATTTAAATTAACTCGGAATAAACACTGCTATTTTGCTATAAAGTGTGGGTAATCCAAGTGTGCAGTACTAATTTATGCTGAGCAGAAAATTAAATCCCTTTTGATACCAACTGCCTTTTTTATTTTTATTTTTCCTCTTTTTTTTTTTTTTTTTCTTCTTTCTTTATCTTTCATTGTTTCGCCTAAAATTTGTTTGTCGTTCAAACAAATAAAACCAATTTTTTCAGTAACCATGGAAACAAAATACAATGATAAAAATACAACACAAGTTATTACAACAACTACAATAGTCAAAGATTACGATACAAACACTGGAAATAAATTATTAAATGATTATATGATACTAAGAGAAATAGGAAGAGGTGTTCATGGTAAAGTCAAGTTGGCTCAACACATGGGAACAGGCGAACTAGTGGTAAATATTCATAACCATGTTTAATGAATTACCATGGTTAAAACTCAGTTCTCTTATTTAATTATATAGGCAATCAAAATAGTAGATAAAAAAAATAGAAGAAGACAGATGGGTTATAGTTTATTAAGAGAGAGTCAAAACCAAGGAACAGAACCAGCATCAAAAGAAAACGAACAAAAGATTAGAAGAGAAATTTCAATATTAGAGAAATGTTGTCATCCAAACGTCGTGAGATTACGTGAAGTCATTGATGTCGCAGAGAGTAGAAAGATATATATGGCATTAGAATACACAGAAAGTGGGGAAATTGAATGGAGAGATAGTCAAGATCAACCAGTGATGACTGTAAATGAAGCAAGAAAAATATTCAGGGATATTGTGAATGGATTGGACTACCGTAAGATGAAATAAGATAGCTTAATGCAACTGCATGATATATTAACATCTTGGAATATATTTAGTTCATTTTCAGGGCATCATTCACAGAGATATTAAACCAGCAAATCTATTATTATCCCATGATGGCGTTGCTAAAATATCAGATTTCGGCGTGTCTTATTACAATCCATATCTTGCATCGACCTCATCCAACATTACATTACATCCATCGGATGAAGAGTTGAATAAAATCGATAGAGAATTAGCAGAAACTGCAGGTACCCCAGCTTTTTTTGCTCCTGAATTATGTTGTGCTGGTGATCAAACATCAACAACAAAGAAGCCTCGTATTTCAAAAGCTATTGATGTATGGGCTTTAGGAGTTACACTTTACTGCTTTATTTTCGGTCAATGCCCATTTATTGCAGCAACCGAATTCGAATTATTTGATACAATACCATTTCAACCATTAACATTTCCCTCCAAAGATCAAGTTGGCTTTGAAATTGATCGAGATTTACAGGATTTATTGACTAGATTACTAATTAAAAATCCTGATGACCGAATAACATTGGATCAAGTGAAGCGCCATCCTTGGGTAATTGCGGATTTAAGTGATTTTGAAAATTGGATAGCCACAACAGAACCACATCATTATTTCACCACCATCCATGAAACAACATTGAATGATCTGGATCAAGAAACAGAAAGTGTTACCATGATGGATCGTTTGCGTCAATCTATACGGAAATTATCCTTTTCTTTTGCTGGCAATGATGGAAATATTAACTCAAATCGTCGTAGATCCTCAAAACAACATCAACAACAGCCACCTATCTTACGCCCAGTCTCTTATCAACCACCTCCTCCTACTTATTCTTCACCAAGTCTACTAAATCAACATCCTACTACTAATAATAATTTAATGCATCGTCTATCTCAACCTATGATGAGTAAACAACCTTCATATTCTACATCCTTATTACCACATGCCACAAGCTCAGTAACACCTACTGTCTCATTATCTACGGGACACACTTTAATATTTAATTCAGGCTTATCTAGTAGCACAATACCTCCTACGCCTCTTCCTCCAACTCACCCGTTAAGGCCTATATCCACATCTTACTTATCTGATGATTCTTATTCTATTACTGAAAATAATAATGGAGGGTTCTGCGAAGAGGATGATGATGATTATACTCATGCAAGGACATCTACCTCTTCTTCAAGAAGACCTGACCTGAGTAGAAGAGTTTCTTCGGCCTCGTCGTCTTCTGGTTTAGGACTGACATTTGGTAGATATCGCGGTGGTATGACACCTATGGAAGTTACAAATAAATAATCATATGTATGGATGCATATGTTTATACACAAAGCACAGCCATATCGTAATATTATACCATTAATTTTATATTGAAATCCAGAGATTGCAATTACTGCTCTTCTAATAATAAATATCATACAAACTCTTTTTTAATACAACATTATATACGTATCTGCCAATAAGCAATGTGTGCTGTAGTAATGCAAATGCTTTTTATGAAGATTAAAAATTATAGTATTATTATGAATTGCCAAATTAGCCCTTCTAGCAGATCAAAGAAATAGTCTATATAAATTGTACAAAATTTTTATTTTTAAATAAGATTAATAATTTTTTTATATACATTATGACAATAGACAATTCATTAATTTGACATGATTAGTGTGTAACTTTAAATACTATTTTTGTCACATCTTATAATATAAAACGTTGCAATCAAAATTTGTGGTTTTTAAAATCATAATGATACATCAAATTAAACATAAATAATTTGCGCTTGAAAATTTTGACACTAAAAAATCGTAGGTATTTTGACGAATCAAGCAAAAAACAAAAGTCGTTGACACTTGGCATTGTTGTCGAGCTGGGTTTTACCAGCCCAATTTACTCGTACTACAAGCTTTGCTTGACAACATCCTTATTTTCTATACCCAACCTCATACTAGACGTTTTTTATATTTATACCCTAGATGCCGCTAAATAAACATGAGTTGGTTGCATTATGCTACCTATTCTTAAAACTATTTTATATATCTCAATCACGGAAGCTTCAAAAGTACGTAAAATTCAATGCTTTTTTCTTAAAAACCGAGTCTCACTTTTCATCCCCTGATTTACATTTTTTTCCCGCAAAATAACACTAAAACAAAATTTTACGCCAATGTACAAGAGATGTTCAACTTTAAAACAAAAACAAGTATCCAAAAATATCCTATTTTCTGCAGCTTGTATAACGTTTTAATAATAATATTTCAGAATTTTGACACATATTTTACTGCTGAAAATTAAAAACCTTGAGCTCTCTAAGAAAAGTTAAGCTACACTAACACTCTTTAATTATAAACTTATTTGTGTTGTAGTGCTTTATAACATCCAAGTAAAAAAAAAAAAAAAAAAATTGTGCACTTTTTTTTTCCTTTTTTGACATTTTTGTTAGTAGATTTCAGAATATTTGTTAGATTAAGTAGTAGTTATTTTTTGTTCCTGTTATAGATCTTAGTGGACTCTATTAAGCACAATTTTTTTTTTAAAAAAAAATGTTGATTTTTCGTAAAAATATCCTCAAAAAGGTGTAAAAAAAGAATATTCTCGGCTTTGCTCCAAAAAAAGACCAGTATACAGTCAAACCTCGATATAAGCTCCCTCGGTATAACGGAAACCTCGATATATTGTAGGCTTTTGTATCCACCGAAGACTGGTGGACAAATTTTACAGCTTAAAATCCCTTATTTTGAATTTACATTCAAGGGAACTTTTTCTTTCCACATGTACCTTATTTTATTACAATACTATTGGCCCCAAAATTAAAAAAAAGAACAGTTTTAGGTACAATTTTTTTTTTACTAGATGTAAATACTGGAAATATTTTCTAATCTTTTGAGAAAACCCCATTTAATGTAATTTGATTGCATCTGCATTGTATTACGGGGTTTTTTTTATATCGTAGATAGAGATATACCATATCTTTAAGTATTTTGAAATCTTCATTATTTGTAGCAACAAAGTTTGAAGTAACAACATAACTTAAAATTGCTAGGACTTTTCTTCATTTATAGGAATAACATCGTTTGTTTCTTCCGTATCGTCAATTTCACCATTACCATCATGGATTAAGAATGTGGTGTGATTATCTAAGATGCCTTTATTCCTTTCTTAAATTGAACTTGATCTGTGTTTTAAATTTGATTTAATAAGGGAGGTCCTCGATATAAGGGACTTTTTAAAAGAAACCAAGATTGCCCTTAAATTGAAGTTCGGCTGTTCTGTAGTACGATTAAGTTGCGTAAATCTAGATCGAAGATACAATTTAATAATATGCCAAAAGTGGATTAATTTAACTTTACATTGATTAACTTTTCGGTCAATATCTGAGATACGTTCATTTGAGCCCATCGATGACCTTATGAGCCTATTGACCATCTCATTTTAGCACATCCATGTGCTCTGAGAGCATACAGGAGGTCAGAGTGTGTATGTTAGTTGTTAGAATACTTTTTATAACGTTGCCCTAAATATTGCACCAGAAAACCCCTTCAAAGAACAAATTTACTACATATCAGGCTCAAATTACGGGACCTGAATTACAAACTCCGTTTTATGCAGACTGTACCTTAAAATACCAAAAAAAAAAAAAAATTACCACAAAATTTATTTTTTAATTGATAACCCTTGCAATTTTGAAGTAATCTCAAAGAGCAATATTTTAAAACAGATATATAATAAGAAAGAAAAATAATTCTAGCAAAAATCCCAATCTAGCTCATACACTCTTTATAAATTTATGCCCATTAAAAGCATACGAAAACCCAAATGAAATGGACTATAGCTCGAGATAGCAACCGTTTAAGCACATAGTTTATAAGCTAAAAATAATCCTTTCATTTAGTTTTATTATATTTTATCATAAAATTAGTTTCGAAAAAATCATGAATTTTTCCTTATCTACCCTCGTCCAAAATTTGACTTTTTCGAAGAAAGCTAATAGCTCTACGAAAAATAGCGCTAGAGCGACAAATAATGTCTTAAATAATAGGCATTTTTTTGCGTTATTTGTCTGTAACACTAACTTTAACATTTATTTATAAAATTATTTTTAAAATCACTAAAAACCTATTTTTATGTTTTTGCTTTTTTACAAAATTTTTGGTGATACACATTTTCAATAAATATACCATTAGATACAAAATTAAATTTTATATTGAGGTTACTTAATAAAGCCAGCCAGGTTACTATACATGTTTGCGGTCAATTTTGCATTTTAAAAATTTAGGATCGTTTTTATCCAATTTTTTCATCATCAGAAAATTTTGGATTTAAACTGCCGCCACACCTGAGATTTATAAAAGTTCAAAGAAAATTCGCCGAAGTTGTTATTTTTTTTTGCAATGCAATGGTATGTAGGGGATGTTTAAATTAGAAAATATATAGTACTGTAGTTGCAAATGGAACAACTGATTGTAAATTGAAGCAGGGTAGTGAAATAGTTTGTTCAATTCAAACACTTTAATTGGATTTACAAAAGTTTCTTGTATATCTATATGAGGAATGAGGAATAAGGAATTACATTATTTATTAAAGTCAAGGAGAACAAATTCTTTGAGCATCTCGTTATTTGTGGTTTTTATCATTTTAATCATGCAATATGTTGCATGGCAACGGTGAATTTTATTAAACTCACACAATAACATTTTTTATCTCTCTCAAATATTAAACTAAATACAAATATACTACAATCCAAAAGAAAATTAACACTTTCTCAAACTGTTAATGTGTATATGTATTATAATGAAACATACTTTGCCACGCCTTGTTATAGATGGGATTGCTTCCATATGTAGAACCGCGGCAAACACTTTACAAAAATTACATGCTACGCGAATTAATTTTAATAGTTAGACTACATTAACAGGTAAAATTGCATTGAAAACAAAGACGATAATAGTAATGTTATAATTGCAATTAACAAATTATTATATTCATTCTGTAAGAAGTACAATATGTGAAAGGGACAAAAAAAAGGGACAACGGTGTAAGGTAAGCTTTAGTTGAGTGAGATGTCTGCTACGTGCATAAAAGACAATTTATTTTTTGGCTTGGTGATATGAAGTTTTATTTAGATATACACACTCGTTCCAACTTTTCAATTTGAGAAAAAAATTGACAAAAGTCTTATTTTCTCTACAAAAAATGTAGCTAAAACTTTCATTAATAGCTCATTTAATAGATAATTTTGCTTGACATTATATCTATTTTTTAAATTTTAAATTTTTTTATGAAAATGGTGTGTATCTTCAAAAAACCACTATATTTTTAGCCGCATTTTACACAAAATTATACATGAAACATTTGTTCAAAGTTTATTTACTCAAATACAAAATTTAAAATTATGCAAAAGCTATTAGTACACTATGAAATGTCAAAAGAATCGGTAAGAATAATCTTGTTGCCAAAATATTACACTTTTATTAACGATACATCCATTGGATGTATTTATACACACTCACTATTATAACTACTACGAGGGTTTTACTATCTAAGAGTATGATGTAGATCAATACAGATGCATTGATCTACT
This sequence comes from Mucor plumbeus, assembly GCA_016758945.1. NCBI lineage: Eukaryota > Fungi > Mucoromycota > Mucoromycetes > Mucorales > Mucoraceae > Mucor > Mucor plumbeus. The sequence goes on from JAEPRC010000027.1 coordinate 38,587, forward strand.
ATAACACCACCAATTATAGACTGAGACATTGGATGTAAGACCTACTGATGTATCTTGACATAACAGATGCAACTCTGTCAACTAATAATTAAAGATATGAACTATTTGATAGTATCTCCAGTTTATAAGCTCCTCGGACATCTAAGATTGATTTTTCGCTACAACCATTTATTAATTTGTGGCTGAATTAATATTCGCAATTTAATTACAAAGTCGTACAAATAATAAGTAGAGTTCCTGCGATTAACTGATTATTAAACAAACTTTCGAGTCGCATTATTGAATATTCGGATGCCTTTAAGCATTCCCATTTAATTGGTTTGTAAATTCTGATTGTTGCTAGTGGTAATGTATAGTAATTACAACTGCTGGGCTTGTGAAAAGAGTTCTGTCCAACGTCCGTTATAGTGAAACACTGAGCCTAAGCGGGGAAATTATTAAAAAAATTGGAGGATTCAAAGTGCCAGATATAACAAGTTTCCATTATTAATGTGCTTAATATAATTGTTTAGAACATAGACTGCGTCGGGTGCATCTAGATTATATAGCATCATCAATAGTAGAAGTTCTCAAATAAGTATTAGCTGGTTATAATCCTTAGAGTAAGAAGAATGAGGTTTTAATGATGCATTTTACCTTTATTACAGTTAGTTATGTTACATGAAGGCTATGATGAAATCGTGTAGCACGAATGTGTTGGATGATCCAATCACGAATCTGTCCTTGAAATTCGAGTTGCGTTATTTAATTGAAAAGAAGATCTATTCTCTAAATTTAGTCAAGCATGAATACTATAGATACTTAGCTTGGTGCAATGTTATTACTGTCAAAACTGGTTTGGCCAATCTGTTATAGAATCTGTTACTGATTCCACATTTCCAAAAAACTATAAATACCCTGTTTCTTAATGCTTGTTAAAAAGTTCATCATCTTTTGATACAAAATATACTCAATAAATATATCTAGTTTTAACTTTATTTTCTAGTATCTTTATTCTGTATATATAAACAATAATAAGCCCTAACTGTACTCAAATATATTATAGAGCACTTCAAAACAACCAACTTTTGCTATTAAAAAGCGCTAGTATATCTAAATATTTTGTCGAGATATTCAGGTTCAATATTCTAACTTCTAACAGTAAAATAGTAGCGAAATTTAAAACATTAGCACTAAAAGAATTTATTCCATCTGACAGCAAATGGTTATCGCATAAAACGCAGTTTTGTATTAAGCTTGAATATTTCAGGCACATGTACATATTATTTGATTTTGTTTTGAATAAAAAAAAAAAAGAAGTTGAAAAGGGATCATAAAGTAGTCAGGCTTACATACAATTGATAATTATTAAACATTAATTTGGAGTAAAGTCTCTACTAATAAGATGAACAAAAATTCTCGCATTATCAAAGGCAATGGTACCCACATCAGTAGATAGAGGGAATAGAGTTTTCAAAATCAAAAACATCTTATAGTTTAAGGATCTTAGTGTAGAGTTTAGACAATAGTATTAAACTGAAGACATGATCTGGTAAACATCTAAAACCCTACAGTTAGGGGGGCCAAAATGAAAACAAATTTGTTCAAAACAAATCTTAAATTTTAGACATCCAATAAAACATACCAAAAAATTTGTTTTAAAACTTTAAATTTGTTAACCATCGGAGGTAAAACAAATTTAAAAACAAATTTCAATAAATGTTACTTGGTCTTTATATCTTCATAATCAAATGGGAAAAACAACTGTAAAACAAGATATGAATGATATTCTTCGAGCTCGCAAAGTCAGCAGAGTTGACAAAACAAAAAAGTTCATTAAAATAATCGATCTTGTAAATCATATGAATGCTATGAGTCTCGTTACAGATCATAAGGGTTTACCTCAACAAAGAAAACCCGAATTTCAAAGAGAAATCCAATTGAGTACCCGAAATCTCGAGGAAATGTTCGATAAGCTCATTGACGAACATCCTGAGACCAACAAGTATTTGGATAAAATCGAAAGTCAAAGGTACCTTCTCTCGAGAAGTATTAAGGTGTACAGGAGCAGAATTGTAGTTGACGACGTGAAATTTGTTGAGAATTTCATGAAACAAGAGGTTAAATTAAGAAGAGAAGTTAGAATGAGTAAGAAATCGTTCGATGCTCTGTTTAATGCTATTAAAGACGACAATGTCTTTGTCACTAGAAGCGGGCATCCACAAAGACATACCAAATTTTAAACGATTGTCGCTCTTACTCGTCTTGGCTTTTACGGTAATGAACAGAGCAGCAAAAGATTAAGCAAAATTTTTGATATTAGTCGTAAGAATATATACTGATGCTTATACCGCAATGTCTTTGGCAATCTTTAGAGGCGTTACGCCAATAGGCCTCTTTCCCATGTTGATTCCTAGACAACAGTGTTTTAACAGTTTTCCATTATCATTGAGCGTAACGTCAAGCGAAAGGTCTACCAGTTTTTTTTCTTGTTGCTTTGCAACGCGCTTCTCCCAATGCATGTACTCTCCCCTAATCTTTGGTGAGTTGTTCTCATTACTTTTGTTATAACGAGTAACACGCTTTCCTTGTTGAGCTTTTGGCATTTTATTATATAGTTTTTAGAAGAATAAGAAAGGTGATTATATTGTTATCAAAAAAATTCATGCAAATTTTGTTATTTTGTTTTAAAATTTGTTTTTGTTTTATTTAGGGGAGCCAAAATGGCCATCAATGTTATTGGATGTCTGAAAATTTGAAATTTGTTTTGAACAAATTTGTTTTCATTTTGGCCCCCCCCCTAGTGCATACAAATCTGAGGTGGAAAAATAGGAGACATTAGAAAGGATCCAATAATTTAATTCGTGACAATTCAAAATCTAAAATAAAGTAATTCATATTTTTATTGATTGAACTAGTAAAAAATCAAATCATATCTATATACAGTGTTTTATATTATATATGTAATTTTATTGATGTTTAAGCTTTACGCTTCAACATACAATAGTCTCCCCATTCCAAGCCGGGAGAGCCAGGGATCCAGAAAGCTCTTGATAAACGGTTAGAGTTATCGGCATCCAGGAAAGGGAAACAACTCATAACTTCCCAATTTTCAGTATCCTTGATGTAACGAGGTTCAAGAGGAGAAGAGGGACGGAGAGGGAAATCAACATCAACTAAATAATCACATTCTTCTGGCTTAACATAAACATCAGGATTTTCCTTGTTCAAATCATTAAATCCTTCAGGTGCTTGACGAGCACCAAACCAACCATAAACACGACGTCTATAAAATTGCTCTTGTCCATCTACCTCATAAGAACCAACACTCAAATCTTCCTCAAATTCTTGAGGCAATTGCCCTTCAAAGTTTGTCTTAAGGAATTGAAGTCGTGTATCGCTTGGCAAGAAGAATTGAGAAGGGAAACGGTACCATTCTTTGCCAACACAAACATTTTTCAACTTGAGGTCAACATTATTAGGGAAGTCTTCTTCAATGTAATTACGGTTTACAAGTTGATCAGGTGCTTGCTCCTTCCAGAGAGAAGTGTATACCTGGAAAGGTGCACGGTAGCGAGTAAGAAGAGCAGTAATACGGGAAATAGACAAAGCAGCATAAACAAACAAAATGACTAAAGAAGTGTAACGCAAGACAATAACACGGGTATTGACACTAGCACCTAACAAACCGGCAAAACGACTAGCCCAAGTACGAATCAAGAAAATAGAGATAGCAGCGTTCAATGCGACCAAAGGGTAAGCAACATACATAAAACGTTCTTCCTTGTGTGCTTGCAAAGAGAATACAGTAAACCAGAGATAGAAAGGAATCAATTTTAAGCCTAATTGAACATAAGGCCAAACATGATCCATTCTAGTAGTACCGGGAACACGATTACGATCAATAAATGCTGTGATAAGCTAATTTAGCAAATAATTAGTTAATATACGCTACTTGAATACTACTGCAATCAAATATATAACTTACAACACAGACAGCAGAACCCAAAGCCAAAATGAAAACAATGTTGAAATTCAAGATGCCATTTACAATGTAGTAATACCAAGGTTCAACACCATATAACTCAGGTCCGCGACCCTCAGCATTTGATAAAACATTGTATTTGATGATGTTCCAAGCAACGATGGTATATTGGCGATAGAACATTTGATCCATCAACATGATAATGAATGCTAAAACGGATCCACAAACAGCAGTAGCTTCGATCAAACGAATAACACGTCTTAAACGCCAGTTCTTTCCAGCGACAGAACGAACAACTGTACCATCTTCCTTGGTCATAGTATCACGGCCAAAGATGAGAATCTCTTCAATGGCAAAAGGAACACCAATGAGAGCAGCAAAAGGCCAACCTCCCAAAGCACCCAAACCAATCCAAAATACAACCTTATAAGTACGAGTCAGCTCAATGTCAGATACTGGCTTCAAGGCATAAGAAAATGCCATGAATACACAATACATGGCAAAAGTAGAGGGCAAGTAAGCTAATTTTGACAATTTTTGAAATGAATACCTATGTTTCTGATTCTATTAAATAAACTTACCAGTTGAGGCATTAAACATGCCAGCTCCGAAAAACAAGATGGCGTATACATAGCGACCAACATGAGGGTTAATTTCCTCGGTTACTGTACGATAGAATTTAGCTTCAACAAAGGAGCATACAGCAGCAAGGAATAGACGAATAAGATAAAACGTTTGAAGCTAAGAAATGGTAATAAAATGAGTTAATGCCATAGCTTTTTTGTTATATATACGCGATTAAACTAAATTACCTTGGTAGAAGTTAATAGTTTTGTGGCGAAACCAACAACAGCATTGACAAAGATGAAAGCCCAACTTCTGATTTTATAGTCGGTTGAGTATTCCCAAGTTTCACGACCATAGCCTTGTAATAGATAATGAGTAGGTTCCCAGTAATTGTAAACTTCATCACAATCATCGAGAATACGATATAATGCTGAGAAACAGCGCATAATAAACAAGATTCTGAAAGCAGACAACAAACTCAAAGAAATTGTGCCTTGTTCACCTAATAAAGCTTGAGCAGCTCTAATATCAAACACACACAAACACACGCATGTAAATATCACATATTGACCCTCTCTTTTTTTTTTAAAAAAAAAATTAAACTTACTTGACAGAATGGAGATCAGAAGCATTAGAAGGGCTAGGAATAGTACTAGCAGCAGACGATTGCTTTTTGCTTTTCTTATTGTTTGTTGTACGTGAACGTAATTCAGAAGAAGACGCCATAATTTCTTAACAAGATAGAAAAAGTGAAAAAGAAAAGAAGAGCCTTGAAATTAGAAGTAAACCACGTTTTAATCAATCTCTTTTATTTGTTTCGCCTTCTTAATCCTTTTTGCTTTTTTTTCGCCAAAAAATATTACCGCTCCTTTTATTCGCATTTTCCCGAGAACTGAAACTCCTTGTATAAAAAATAAACATTTTCGGGGCCTCACGTGGGATACATTTAACATTAATAGTGTCTTTATTTGAAAAAGGGAGATGGGATACACTTTGAGGGATTTTCCGTGGTGAAAAGGGACAATCATTTTCCACGTTTTGTTTACCCCTTCAATGGCTGTACACCAGATCATAACAAATAGCACATCATTAAGCTTTTAATACATATGCATGTATGTATGATTTTCTTTTGAGCTATGAGGTAAAGAAAAGTCTTTCAAAAACAAGAGAATTTCAATTACTTGTGTAACTTATAAGATAAAAGATAAAATGAGAAACTACTAAACATTTAGATGCTAGCTTTTGTGATTGATATCACTTCTTTTAATCAGAGAATTTTCACGAATGATAGAAGTCAGAAAATGAAATGTTGGAAATAAAATAGAAACGATAAAATACGAAAAAGACGCTTAAAATTTTTGTATAAAAGAAAGCTTTGCGTAAAATTCTTAGATATGATGTCGCATAAATGACATATTACTTTAGTGTTTACGTGAGCTAAATCAAAACAAAAAGTTTGTGCTTATACCTCACCTCTTATTGAAGTTAAACTATTACTTTATATTGTTTTGGCTTGTTATTTGAAAGTTGAGAAAACTCTTTAAAAGATCAATTAAATTAAAAAATGCCAATATTTTCTGGGAGGTTTTTTTTTTTACTATGATTTTTCAAAAATGTATCCATTACGTTTGATGTAGACCAACGTTACTTTTACATTAATGTTAAGCCCAAGCAAGAGTACCTGATAAACTAGTAGCAACATTCCATTCTGTGTTTCGAAATCATTGTATTATAAGTCAAATCAATTAATAAATCGTGTTGTATATTAACAAGTTTCAGTTTTTTCGTATACATTCGGGAGAAGATGAGATAAATTTAAAGGATTTTTAAAGCTCAAAATTGGTATATCACACTAATACATTAATTAATAAGAATAGTTAAAAAATGTTAGGCTTTAATATAGAATTATTTAGTTGCGTAGATTTGATATAGGATCTCAGGGATTTTTTTTTTTGGCAAAAGAACTGGTTCTGATATTGTAAGCATTCTAAATCAATCTCCGAGAAGAAACTGTTGATCTTGAGGATCTCTGAGAGTATGTGTCTCTAATTTGTATTTATCTAATATATCACAAATGCTAAACTTCTCGATTCTAGAAAACCGGTGACTAAATTAATGTGTTCTGTGTAATATTTATATACTACCTCCAAATGCATTTACTTTAGTAACTTTATATTTTCAAGTTTTTCTTTTCTGTAGTTTTAAGCATATACTCAGAGTAGTATATATATATATATATATATATATATATAGTATTCACATGCATACATTGGATTCATTTACATGAGATATCAAAACTAAGTAAATAATTATCAGGATACAAGAAGGTAGAACTCCAGTTATTTAAAGTAAAAAGCAATGAGATGCTGTTTACTTTAGCATAAAGTGCATTGTTAAAGATCAACAAATTTATTGCCTCTAAACCATAATCTATCCCATCAAGAAGCAATTGGTCAGCTTCATAATTATAAATCAAGGTTTTAGAAACCGCTAAAATGGGTTGAGGGTCCGCGAACTAAACTGTAACATGAATATAGATTATGTTGCTTCAAATCAGAACGCATCATTAATGAAATGATTTATAGTAAATGATCCCATTTTTGGGTGGAAGATTGAGATAAATCAAAAATTGAATGTTTGATCTGAATTGGTTGCTATGGTAACTCTTCCAAAGGTTGCCAGGGGTAAAAAAAAAAAACAAAAAAAATACCATTTGTATAGGTTGTAGATCAAGTTTTTTTCTCTTTTTTGTTCTTTTTTTTTTTTTTTTTTTTTTTTGGTTTGTCATATAAACTAGCATCGGTTATTTGCACGGTACAAAATAAAAAGAGTGGTCTTTATCCAAAAAGGTGAGTATGGCAACACATCTTGTATTAAAGGAGAATGAAATTGTACCGTATCACTATAAACTCGTAACGTCATACACTATTTGTTGCGTGAGCGGGCTAAAGGGGCATACTCTGGGCGAAAAAGAGGAATGAGATTGATAGAACCAAAGGGCATTAAGCAGCTACTTCACACTGGGTTATTTCACGTGTTTTTGTAATTTTTTATTAATTGTCCTTTTACACATCTTCTCTTTTCTTTCTCTCTTTCTCTTTCTCCCTTTTTCTTTTTTATATTTTCCTTTTGATACTTTTCATATTATGCAATCTATCAAATGTGTAGTTGTTGGTGATGGGTAAATTTACTAGTTTTTTTGTTTTATTTTTTGTTTTTGTTTTTCGTTTTCTCATCTTGTTTTTTTTTTCTTTTTTCTTTTTTGAAAATATAGTGCCGTTGGTAAAACATGTCTATTGATATCTTATACCACAAATGCCTTTCCGGGCGAATATATCCCAACTGTGTAATTATTTTGTTGAATCTTTTGCAAATATAAAATAACTGAATTTTTTTTTCTTTTTTTTTTTTTTTTTTTTTTTTTTTTTTTTGAATATCTTAGATTCGATAATTACTCTGCAAACGTGATGGTAGATGGAAAACCTATTAATTTAGGTTTATGGGATACAGCAGGACAAGAAGATTATGATCGTCTTCGTCCTCTCTCTTATCCTCAAACAGATGTATTTTTGTGCTGCTTTTCTCTTATCAGTCCCCCTTCATTTGAAAATGTCAAAACAAAGGTAAGTAAACGCTTGAAAAAAAAATGTGAGCAAGACAATAATACTATTTATTTATTATTAGTGGTATCCCGAAATCAGTCATCATGCACCCAACATACCCATCATTCTTGTCGGTACCAAGCTTGATTTACGTGAGGATCGAGACACAATAGAAAGACTTCGTGAAAAGAGGATGGCACCTATTTCTTATGCTCAAGGTTTACAAATGGCAAAGGATATTGCTTCAGTTAAATACCTTGAATGTTCAGCACTTACTCAAAAAGGATTGAAGAATGTGTTTGATGAAGCTATTAGAGCTGTTCTTTCTCCTCCTGTTCGACCAAAGAAGAAGAAGGGTTGTCTTATTCTTTAAGCAATCAGTGAAAAAAACCTAAAAAATTAAAAAAAAAATCAAAAAAAGAAAAACTCAAGTGTTTATTTTACTACCACCAACATTCTTTCTCACTCTCTTTCTCTCTATCTCTATCTACCGTTCTCTCTTATTTTTAAATCTTTACCTTACTTTTCTCCTCTTTAACATCTCTCTCTCTCTCTCTCTCTCTCACACTTTTTTTAACATTATCCTTTTGTCTTTTTTCTTTTTTAATTTTTTATAATAATACAATGATATATATTTCTTGACTCAAATGAATATAATTCTTCTTGTGTGTTTGTGTTCTTATGTTGAATCAACTCCGTCAAATAATAATGAATAGTTTGTAAATTACATGGCTGAATTCATTAGATCAAGGAGTTTTACACACGCACCCAGAAAAAACTATTTCAGACAAACAGGAGCAAAAAACCTAATCCCCTATTATTTAAATCATCATTGCCAACATGATATGTAAATTAATGGTATTTAATATATGCAAGCTTACTTGTCGATTTGTAGTATGAAAATGAGCGAGATGAGCGTCATTTTACGTCGATAAGAGGACACTCATCGGATTTGCAATATTGTAATATTATAGTAAAACTGACACCTAGATGTATATTAACAAATCTGACCTCAAAAGAAAAGAAAGGGAAAAAAGAATAAAAACTACCGCGTAAATTTGAATGTGTAGACATTCCTTTATGTCTATTAGTTGCTTTTAAACTACATTGTATAAACGAAATAAAACAATGGCGACGCTTTCAATCGTATCATAAGTAACAGATCATGACACCACAATTCAAAAGTTAGCCCAGGCTGATCAATACGTTGATTAATTAATTTAACCTATTTCGCTTTTGAAGGTTGTCTAAATTTTATACTTTTGTGTAAAAAGTCCTGTATTTATTTTGTAGTACAATCAGCGGTTCTACGACCAGCATAGCTACTTTTATCGTTAATGAAGTTGCACAAATATTCTTATTTACTGATTATTTTTTAGGTGTATTTTTCTTTTTTTTTTGGGGGGGGGGGGTTTATATATTACCGTTCATCAATTCCAAAATTATAGCACTCTAGCAATCTATTTTAAAGTATAGATCATGAAGCTCATCAAATTAACTAACTTCTGCTTAACGCCATTCTCTTTAAAGAATTTTTACAGCTTTCAAAAGTTGTTAAAATTAGTTAAAAAAGTATACTATATATGTTTTATACTATGAAAATATACTAGTATTTTTTATGTTAAGACAAACGTAGAGATGCTTCAGGAATTTGACCAATTTGACTGCATACATAGAAACTACCAGCTGGATACAGCTTTTAAAAACTGAGAGCGTCCTTTGATTCAGAATCCATTTTAAGGTTTTACAATCTGATTTACTTGATAAACCACATAATAATAATCCAGGTTTTTGTATTAAACTTATTAGTAAAGCTTTTTTATTTGGATTTGGTTTTTGGGGTATAAGTCTAGATTTATAAGCAATAAAGAAATATAAACATGTTTATGATATTGGGCTTGTTATATTTGTTTATCTAGCTGATCTGATGTGTTAAATAAGCTCAATTCTCTAGCTGCTAAAAAAATTTATAGGGCATTTACTACCTGCTTCCTCAAATGATTTGCATCTAAGAAGTGAAACTTGCCGCTTTTTTATTTTGAAAATAGAACCAATTTATGACTCTTGTCCATCCTATTAACCCAAGTAAATAACAATATCATAAAAAATTCGTAGGTGTATATACTAGATATATTTGAATTGAACACAGTATCTTATTATTTTGAATTAGTATTTGCTAAGAAATAGAATAGTGCTTTTTAATATTTGGATTTTTTAGAAGAATGTTAAGCAATGAAAACTAAAAACTTTGATCCTTAATGTTTCTGCAAAAAAATTAAAATATATTCAAAGTGCTTCATAAAATATTGAAGTATCAAAAAAAAAAAAATCCTTCTTTCAGCCCTTTTGTAGTAGATTTCAAAATATTTGCTAAATTGAACGGCAGGTATTTTTTATTCTTGTCATCGACCTTGTAGAACTCTGTCGGTTCCAATTTAGTTCTTTTTAAAACATTGATTTTTCATAGAGATATCCTGGAAAATGTGTACAAAAAAAGTACCCTTGATGATTGAGGGTAATTTACTCCTATACACTTTCGTAGTTTAGATGCTTTCTATCACAAAAATCATATAAAAAAGGCACAAAATGAAGCCAATTATCAGTAGTTCGCAGCAGCAAAAGCTTATATGCTATAAACAAATAAATACCAATTTTAATGCACTACTTATTGTAGAATTTAATATACGCAATAGATTTTCTAGAGTAGGAAATTGAGTCATATTGTAGATGCAATAAATTTTCTTTTATAGAGATCTAGCAGTGTTGTACAGCATTTAAATAAGCACGGATACGTAGCTTTACTGCTGCGTAAAAGGGTTAGATGTTGCAAATTAAAGGAAGAAATACTTTGTAGAATTTTTTTTTTATTAGCAAATCATCATTATGGGCATGAACATTAAAACAGAGATAATTAAATGATAACCTCATGTTTTTTTAAAAAAAATTTATTACAGCTTTTGGGTAATAGTAAACCTAAATCAATTAAAGCTAGACAGTTTATAATATCTGAGGTACGCTTAGGCACTTCTTAATTTTTGTTTATGTATGAATTATTGTGCAAGCTCCGATTTTAAAGTTGAAAATATTACCAAAATCGTTAATATAAATGCCTTGTTTAAGAACATTTACACGCCTCCTAATCACTTGAAATTTTTACTGCAAATAATTTAATTAAAGCGTTCTCATCAATGAAAATAAAAAACAGCAATCTATAATAGTTATCGCAAAATGTTGCTATGTAAACCATGGCAAAAGTGCAACTTGATCTAATCTAATTCTTTTATCTGGATTTCGAACCAAAATCTGCTCCACCACCTCTTTCGCTTCCATACTAATATTATCATTCTGAGGCCATTTGACTTGAGCCAGTACAATACGATGAAACAAATTAGAGAGCTTTTCTCCCTTGCTGACATCATAACTAAATGGCAAGTATCCTACCAGCAGAGCATAGATGATAATACCAATAGACCAAGTATCAGTCAAACGGCCATCGTAACCAAGACTTTGAACGATTTCTGGAGCAGCATATTCTTCACTTCCACAACGAGTGTTTAGTTTTGGCTCTTCAGGATTGACTACACGAGCTAAACCAAAATCTGTCACTTTTATATGAGGTTCATCGGTTTCTTCATCAAAGTAAACCAAAATATCTATAGTATTAAATAGTAAGAATGCGTTAAATGTTTGATTGCTAGCGTATATTTACTCTCAAGTTTGAGATCTCGGTGTACAATGTTATGCTCATGCAACCACAATACAACTTGTATCAACTCCAAAGCTAATCTTTTGATCAGTAGTTCATCTATATTCGATTGTATCCCAACCTGATGTATATCATTATGCATATGCTGTACAAAATCAAATAATTCACCGCCTTGTACATATTCTAATACAATACACAAATGTTGCTCTGTTTCCATGGTTGCTTCTAGTTGAACAATTCGATCATGATTGAGAAACTAGTATACAAATAACTTAGAACATTAATGCTAATTTCATATTGTTTAACAATTCACCTTGAGTACACCCACTTCTCTTTCAATACTTGATTTGACCCTTAAATCTTGGTACATTCTCTCTTTATTGATCATCTTGACAGCAAAAAATCCACCTTCCTCCATATTATGAGCTAAGAATACTTTAGAAAATGCACCTACACCCAAAAGCTCTTTGATACGGAATTTCCAAATGTGCTTCCCTATTAAATTATCTACATCGTTGTAATGTGTCGGTGCAGGAGAAGGAAATTTAAATTCTCTAGTAATGTTGCCATTGTTGCAATTGTATTCGGGATCATCTTCCATGTCGCCCAGCATGGGTACTTCCTGTAATGGTGGAATTATATTGGTTTTATTGGGTGAAAAGTTTGGAGATAAAGAAATGATAGGAATGGCAGAACTAGGTGGAGGTGTATGGATTTCGCCTTCTGCCATGAGTGTATCCTCATCTTGAGCTACTAATGTTGGAGTGACAACTGAATGTCGGGTAAATGTATTTGTTCTAGTCAATGAAGGTTGAGAAGGACTAGGCAAAGGAATAATTTGGTCTTCAGGAAAGGATAAGTTGACGCTGCTGTTATTGTTGCTCGAGGCATTACTTTTTGATATACTATTCTTTTTGGTATGATTATTACGACTATTGCTACTACCGCTAACAGGCGTATTAGCGGCAGTTTTTCTATTGGCTAAAACGATGCTCCGAATACGATCTGCAAATGTAGGTCTGCCTACATTTATTTGGTGATCTTGCTGTTGTTGCTGATAGGGATAGCTATGGTTTTTGTGTCTGGTAGATATACTTAGTGATGGAGGAGGCTTCATCTGGGTTAAAAATGATGTAGCCATATCGAAAAATGATACATTTTTTGAGATACTTTTTCTTCTCGGTGCTATAAGGGTCGGCTCTGTTAGATGAGTTACTATACCTAAACCTATAGATGCTTGTCTTTTATGGCTTTTCGTTGGCGCTATATCCTCTGTAGCATTAGAAGTAGGAGGAGGTAATGATATTTTAGTACCGCTCATTATTTTATGTTGGATGAAAATTAAGAGAGAAAGAAGATGTAAAACAAAAAACAGAGTAAATCCCGAGATCATGTATAATTAAACAGGACAATTGCAACCTTTTTCGGGTATTATACTAATGTAAAATAGATTGGATAAACTTCCTTTTATTATTATTATTATTATTTATTACATATAAAGTACAGGGTCTCTCCTACAACGGAATTTTATGCATATTTACATACAGTTATTTACAAGCGATTATCATTAGTGTTTAGTTGATTCATAGGAATTGCACTACTAGCATTGTTTTCTTCCAAAGAATTAATTTCATCATCTTCTTCGTCTTCTTCATCTTGACTATCCTCTTCGTATTCTTTTCCTCTAAAATCCTGTTTACATAATGGACATTTCTTATTTAATGTAAGCCATTCAGTTAAACAACTCTTATGAAAATGATGTCCACACCTAAAAATACGAATTTTTTATTTAAGTATTTTGCATAAAAATCACCCCATTAAAAAACTACTCACCATAATTTACATACAAGGTCTTTATCCTCATATTCCGATAAGCAAATACAACATAAAGCATCTTCTGAAGGAGTGATGGAAATATCATCAAATGTACCATGCTCAGTATCCAATTGATGGTGATATCCTCCTTGAAATAATTTGCCCATAAACCCCTTACTTTTCTTATCAGATGCTTGTGTTGTAATTCTTTGTGTTGTAATCCCTTGTGTTTGTTGATTGTCTGATATTTTAAATCTATATATTGGTATCTTGCTTATTTCCTCTTGTCTTCCACCTTGATCCATGCCATCCATTTCCGAAATATTTAATGCACGCATGGCCACTACAAATTATTGTATTAATTCTTATACAACTTATATCATCAGATTTTCTTACATAATACACATGGAAGGCAAAATATAGCAGAGGTACATAATAAAATTGGCACAATAACAACTAAATAACCTATCAAGACATATGCGAGCGATGTATAATATAATCTTGGGGCTAATGTTGAACATGTTTTTGAGCTAAATAGTAAATAATTGCCTACAATAAACCATAATACAGCAAATAAATCTACCAATGACCGTAATCTATAGCATGTTTTTTTTAGAAAAAATAATGCATAACAATCACAATAATGACATAATGACATACCTTTCAGCAATATCAAAAAACTGGTTAGATCTAGGTTCAACAATAGTAGAATGAATTGAGGCATTTGAGGGCATTAATTGTTCTTGTGTATTCGTTGTTCTTGGTTGTGTTTGCTGTTGTTGTTGCTCAGTTGACTGTTGCTGTGCACGCAATCTACGACGTCTATCTTCTCTTCTTTGCTGGCGTCTTATCCGCACTTGCTCTTCTCTTCTTGAATCTCTATCTCGTTGACGTCGAATACGAAGTCTTTCTTCTGCTCTTTCAAAATGTTGACCAATATAAAATGGGCAAGAGATAATAATGCGTACCATATAAACAATAATAAATGATTGTAGAGGTTGATCACAGGATTCTCCTCTTGCTGTCACTAGCATTGCTATACCAACTGCAACCTAAAACATTCATCAGATCAAATAAAACCTTGTATATAATAGCAAAATACCTGTGCAATAACCAGTAATACATTACAAGAAACCACAAGTTTGCTTAATATTGAAATTCTTTTCCAGGAATAAAATAAGAACTTTAACCAATTTACTCGAACTGTTCGAGTAGTTGATATATTTGTTCCAGTCGAGTTTATTAAAGTATTTCTTCCGGGATTTGCTGTATTTTCATTTTCAAAATGTTGCGTAGATATCACAGGATCACTCATAGTCGAACCTTTTTTTTTTTTTTTTTTAAAAAAAAAGAAAAAGAAAAAGAAAATAGAGGTTTTATCATTCTGGTTCATTTTTGCTGGCTTCACAATGTCGACATTTATGTAATACAATACAGAATTTATGCTTAAAACAGTCAAACTGAAACAACGCCAGCCATTTAAATGATATTCTGCACAATTATAGGCTTTGCCAAGTATTTCATACATGTGCATAAATGTACAACTAACAAGTTAGAGCATCATCCTATACAGTATTATTATTATAAATTATTCAATTCCGCTGCTTGTGAGAGATCCAAAAACTACTCTTATCGGTAATAAAAGTTTAATTTCCATATAATAATATCAGATCAAAAAAATATCATCAGATAGAGAAATATTTGGCAATTATTTCAAACCATATATAAGCTTAATAAAAAACGCTAATTTTGGCATTGAAAAACTTTTTAAAACTAACACCTCGATGCACCGCCAAAACTTGTGGCGGATTTTTTTTTATTAATGTAGTAATTTATAAGTATGTGAATGCTGTCCAAGCTAATACACATGTAACAACAATATCCACCATTTGAGCAACAATGTACAATGTCACCAATTTACCCAAATTACGAATATTTTGCTTCATATCACTCAATTGCAAGCCCATACCGATACTAACAAAGGACAACGTTGAAAACCATTCAGAAACATAAAAGCAAAAGTCATTAACAAGAGTTCTAGTCTCTGTATCTTCACTAATAGTCGTATTAAAAAGCACGGCAGTAATGATGAAACCAATTACAAATTTAGGGAATCGCTTCCAAAGCAAAATGTAAGCCTTTTCCTTAGGTTTAGAAGGGGCGTGAATATTACGAGGATGTTTAACAGATGGAGTATTACTATCTTCTCCAGCAGCAGCAGCAGCAGCAGCATCATCATCATCATCTAAAATTTGCTCTTGTACTACTGCATCATCTAAATTCTCATTACGATTAATCAATTCTTCTTCACGTTTATAAGCTGCCTGCAGCTCATATCTAGACCATGCCCAAGCCATGATAACTGATAAAGGACCAATCAAGACATTTTGCATCATTTTAACAATGGCAGAAGTATTAATAGCATCATGATCGCCGTAGATACTTGCAGCAGCAATAACTGCACCAGTAGAATCAACACAACCACCAAACCATGCACCGCTTACAGTAGCTGATAATTCCATACTTTTTGCAACATAGGGTAAAGCAATAATACTAGGAATTGTAAAGATGGAAATAATAGCAATGGGCATTTCAGTTTTATGTGGTACACCCATGCTAGCTCCTAATGCAATAGCAGCAGAGGAACCACAAATAAAGGTAGCACCTGACATAATAATAGCGGTTTGTGTATCAATATTGAGCACTTTCCAACCGAAATATGCAACCACTATAAATAAGGTAGGTGTATCGATCCAACTAACAAACAATGCACGAGGCGCTAATGGACGCAAAACACTGATATCAATACACAATAGTACTAAACTAATAGCAATGTAAAGTTCGGTTTGTTGAGCAACTTTAAGCCAAGGTGCTAAAATGCTTGATTTTGTAATCATGGACATGACATTTCTTATAAAGCAGCCCAAAATAATTGCCCAAATAGAATCACCTACACTTCCTTTCTTGAGCATAACTAAAATTTAAAACAAGACATTTAGAATTGTGATTTAAGAGATGTAGCACTACCAAACATACCATTACTAGCAAGCATTTTACTGACTAGAGCAATCATAAACACGCAAACAAACCCAATAGGAAATCTTTTCCAATTAGGGGCTTTAATAGCGGCCATTGCGATCCATAATAAAATGCCCATGACAGCAAATATAACAATTAGTCCATAATTTCCTGTAGTACCAAAAGTATGAAAGGGATTTTTTTCCCAGGGTAAAAACTCAGGTTTAGGTATATTATGTTTCACTGCAGAAGCTATACAGCCAAAGAAAATGAGCCCAATCCAACAGGACCACCATTCTTCTGAATTCCACCACATTAACCAAGATGATTTGAATGGTATCGAGAATTTCTTCTTGTTATTAGCGGGGTTAACTGCTGAAGGTGTTGTTGTTGTTGTTGTTGTTGTTGTTGTTATACTGGCCAAATTGGAGACAGCGGATGCAGCAGATGAATTCACATTTTCATTGATATGAGAGATCTTTTTTAATTCGATATTAGATCCTACTTCTATCGAGGATCTTCTCGTAATTGGCATTCTTTTAATTTATTATAGTGGATGAAGAGGGAAAAAAAAAAAAAGAAGACCTATCTATATCAAAAAGTTTTGTAATGAAGGTAAAAATAGCCGCTTCAATTATCTCAATGCCTGTGACTCATATATGTATTTTAAGCTATATTTATATAGGCATTGGAAAAAAAAATACCTCATAATTTGCATTGTCAAACTATTATAATAAACATTCGATTTATAATTTTCGGTTTTAGGAGCAATCCTAGTTTATACTATGATATCATTATCCCCCCCCCCTTTTTTTTTTTGTATTAAATGTTTATTTCTTTTTTTTTTTTTAAAAAAAAAAAAGCTTGATAAGGAAAAAAGAAAATATAAAGTTTATTAAATCCTAAAATCTTCTTCATTTGATTATTTGACAGAAAATGACGCTACATTATGGCGAATATGGCGCACATCAGAAACATGGGGAAGGACATTTGATATAGGATTTTGAAACTACGCATATCGTTTCAGTTTTACATAATTCTGGTTGTAATTGTATACAAATTTATGGTCTGACACTCAAGTTTGAATCTATTTTATCATTAACATATTCAGCTTGAAGCTTGAAAAGCATTCATGATAGATATAGTATTTTATAACAGAATTTAAAAGGAATTTCTTTAAAAAAGTAGCACAAATAAAACGCTAAATTTATTCGACGTATTAAATAACTGTATCAAAAATAATATCAAAGCTTTTTTTCTTTTTAAAAAAAAAAAAAAAAAAAAAAAAAAAAAAAAAGTGTCGTTTTTTTATATTGCATTTTTATGTTGCAAAAATTTCATAAATGCATAACAAATAACAGTAGCAGATCTCAAAATGAGCTTTGTGATTGGGTGTATTTAGCGAATAAAAGAAGGTTATTTGATATAGAGCTATCGAATTACAGAAAAATTGGGCATTTGGATGTTTTCTGGATATTTCCGTTTTTTAAATTATGGAGAAAAGAGGTGAGACCTGATGGCCGCTAACATGTCAAAAAAAGGAATAGAAAGCGTCCAAGAAACGCCGAGATGTTCAATTTTTCATTAATTGGATAGCGGTATATTAAATAGTTTTTTCTCATTCGTCGAATTCGCCCAATATGAGCCTCCTAAATTTGAAAGCACATGTAGTATCTGTTACTTGAAGTGAATATATGACTAGAAATCAATAAATTATATTCTATTAAAAAAGTTTTATTTTTGCCTCATACCAGAGTAATATAATTTTGATATAAAAAACTATAGCAAACAGCACAACATTTTGCGAAATGTATGGCACAATGCCCTGTGTTGCACCAAAATCGCATAAATCGTAACTTTAAAGGGCGCATATCTAACGCTCCCTTTACTTTCTGATGCTCAGAATCACACAAAACGTTATCCCTGGTTCAATAGATGATATTGAAAGCACTTTTTGAGCTTTTTTAAGGTATTCGGTTTTTGTTGATTTTTCATGAGTAGTACCTCGTGAAAATTTGCAATTTTGATAAAAAGGGAATTTTCATCCCAAAAATGGGACTTTTTACTAAGGTACATATTGGCACTAAACGATGACAAAAAGTCAATTCATTGTATAAAATTGTTTATTAGGGGGTTGTTAAATAAAAGTTTTGACTTTTTGATGAAAAGCGGTTTTTTTTATTTTTTATAATAACTTGTTTTTTTATGACAAAAAAACAAAACTAAAAAATTTCAAAAAATAAAGCTTATTAAAAACTATCACTTTAATTAATGCTAAAATATACGTTAACTGTTGGTTTTAACATAAAAAAAACCTTCAAAGCTTAAATTTTTTTGAGACGAACGATTTTGAATAAATTTTGAAAGCTTTCAATTTAATATTTTTAGGCTCCGCACCATGCCTTTTTATTATGTATAGGGAATCCAACACATCTCAACAAGAGGTATTTTGACAGTAGTAAAATTGACAACTGAGTCTTTGTAGCGTAAAATAGAAGAAATGTATGGTATTACTCAAACTAAAAAAACTTATGTGACACAAAATATAGCCCAAGGCGATGATGGCAATGAGGCAAAATGATATAAATTACGCAAAAATTAGCAATAAATGGGGAGTAATCGCAGCATTGTTACCGTCAATTGCAATGCTTTCATCATTGAAACCCCTTACACCAATTTCAGGGTTTATGAGAACTACGCTGACACCTTCAAAGATTGATAAGTTAATATCAACAGCGACGGCATGATACCGTTTTTTTTTTCCCAGTACTTCAAGGAGAGACGATAAGGGGAACATTTATTCATTTGAACCATCGTCTTTCAAAACAAATTTATTAAGCATTTCTCTGAGAGGGTCCCTACTTGTATTTAAATTAAGCTTGCTAAAATGAAATTCCATTATTAAAGAATAAACTATAGAGCTGAAGAGAGAGAGAGAGAGAGAGAGAGAGAGAGAGAAAGAGAGAGAGAGAGAGAGAGGGAGAGAGAGAAAAAAAAAGAAAAGAAAAAAAGAAACTAAGAAACATCCTTTTATATAAATACCTTGTTGTTCATATATTTGTTAAGAAGATGAAAACGTAATATTTATAGATATAGACTCAACTAAAAGTATGACATCTCCACGCTATGAAAAGCTAAATAATTTTAGCTGCATTATAAATGCTTCTCCATGCATTGTTAATATACAATTTACGAAATACGGCAATGTACCATAATTGATTCTCCATGAGAAAATCTATCTGATAAAAGAAACGTTTGCCTCGATATTTTGAATTTCATCAAATGCAATTCGAGTTTCATTATAACTTTATAAAAACGGATCTGTCATAAAATTAATACGATTTTGGATGCTGGCATTTTGCCCCCGGTTAAGCAGCATTACTCCCAGACTACAATTTATTGCCATCAGTAATTGTAATGTATACGATAAGAATCCAGAATCCTGTATAAATAATGCATTTCAACATTGACAAGCCCTATAGCTCACTTTCTGTAGCTACAGTATAGCCTTGGATGATTTCTCGAAATGGTAGTAAACGTAATGAAACTAAAGCAAAGACACATGAACCAGTTCACAGTGGTTTTAAAGAAAAATTGGACCTGTCTGATTGCATTTAAAGACTCTGTGCAGTTCTGGTAGTCAAGATCATTATTTTATGCTATTATCTGGTAAACCAGCTTTATTTCTGCTCGAAGAAGAGTTCAAGTTGTGTCCTCAAAAGCCATTTATTTTCAAGATCTAATGTAGGTCTTCAACATCACTCGAGGTAGATTTGGATAGTTTTGTCGTTGACATGGACTTTGGTGCTCAACATGAGGTTGAGCTGTAAATACTGTACAACCTTGAAAAATCAGCATAACCAATTAAAGACTGCATATCAAGAGTTAAAGAAAAGCTTAAATAATTCATAGAAAACTACACCTGTATAGATGATGTCAAAACAAAAGTTATAAAAATATATTCAAGATACTACTAATTATTATTCTTGTTTTTACTTTTGTTTAAATTTGATTTTTGTGTCCATGGAAATTCTTTAAAAGTCAATTAGTTCCATGTCAGACACATGGCTATCACTACTTTTATTGTTTAAATATAAAATATTTCTTCAAACATATTTTCATGCAATCATAACTAAAACTATATCAAATATATTCATACGAAACCTGCAAGTATCAAAAAGAGCCAAATCTAACTCGCATTTGTTTGTTTGCCTAAAATGACGTTATTTTAAATGGATTATTAAACATAAATTCAATTACCGTGTAAATATTGCCCACAATATTTGGGATAGCTGGGGGGAGAAGAAAAGCGAGGGTTTTTTTTCTCTCTTTCTTTCATATCACACATCTACTCAATTATATGCTATGCTATCAATAGCTAAAGAAAACGGTATTCTATTCAACGATGAATATCTCAAATATCAACAATCCATTACAAATGTACAACAGAGGCTAGAAAAAGATATTCAATTACTTGGATTCGACCTTCAAGATAAACAGGATGCTCTTGAATATGCCAACGATCGAGGTAAAATTATATTTTCTCAATAGCCTTTTTCGAAAACCTAATTCTCATTTTATATATATATATATATATATATATATATTTACAATTAGTAACACTATTTAGGTTTTTAAAAGATACAGATTTTTCAGAAGATGTCGCAGTTGAACGATTACTTGATACAATACAATGGAGAAAGGATCAAAATGTCGGCCGTATGACGTACCAGTCAATAGCATCTGAATTCTTTGACGATGGATTTGCATTTTTCCATAAACAAGACCTCATCGGTCGTCCCGTGGCAGTGATTCAAATGCGTCATTTTCCCAAATTTAGAGAGAAAAATAGACCATTATCAGATTTTATGCAACCTTTCGCTTGTCTAGTTATGGAAATTGCAAGACAATTAACTAGAGATTTAACAAGAAAGAATGAAAAAGAACAAGTTAAAGATAAACCAGTACTGATTTCACAAATATCCATAATTATCGACATTCAAAAAGCTCCCTTTGTGCCGATTGATTCAAGTTTAATGCATAATTTAAAAAATATTACAAATACAAGATTTCCCGGCTTTGTTGGATCTGTTTATATAATGAATTTCGGGTGGATGTATCAAGGAATTTGGCAGGTTGTGAAATTGGTTTTATCTGAGCAAGCAAAAGCTCGAGTAAATTTCATTAGTGGTACGGAAATAAAGCAAGTGATTGATGAAAATGATTGTTTAAGAGGTATAAACCGAATTGCTTTTTTTTTTTTTTTTTTTTTTTTTTTTTTTGTGCTGTCAAATTTTGAGGCTAACAGTATAACTCTAGTTCTCGGTGGAAACGATGAATATGTTTGGAGCCTAGATTCAGATTTAATCCTGGACCTTTATGCTACTGAAAATCGATTTAAAATTGAAGTATCAGCAACAGAAACTCGTTTATCCCGAAGTTCATCAGTTTCTTCTATATCCTCAATATCATCTGCAGGCAGCAGTATATTTTTCGATGCACCAGCCTATTTATCCAGACAAAATTCAAGGCATTCTGAAATTATTAGATCTACGTATACTTCAGCATGTCCCAGCATTTACGGCACACCTGGAACCCTTACACCTATTAATTCATACCTTACAAACCGCCAACAGCAATTGGTGAGTCGATCGCCATCAGAACCAAGATACTTTTTGAATGGTTTCCACATGGGAGACACATTTTTAACCTCCTTTTTCAGGTTTGGAGCAGCAAGCGCTTCAAGCAACCACAATAATGCATTAGATAGTCAAGATTTAACGAATAGACTTTCACAATTGCTATCCTCTGAAGAAATACAACAATTGAATGATGAAGATTTATTTGACGATGATGATTATATAGACAATGATACAGCTGCTCTTTTACTAAATAGGCAGCAATCCCTAGTACATTTTCCTCACATGTTACCCGATGACCACCCTCAAAGTGTCTATTTAAATTCACCCATGAAGCACCAACTTATTCGAGCTGAACAAAAGATGCTTCGACTCACACGAAAACTATTTCATCTATCATTTGCATATAAAGGGGCTGTTTACTGGGTTATATTATATTTGTTCCTTAGAGGACCAGTAGAAGATACTTTTAAAAAGACATTGGCAAAATTACTGGCAGGAACATCACAAGAACAAATTGCATACACAACTGTTGGTGTAACGGCAACTGTCGCTGCTGCCTTGAGTGCATCACTATCAAATTCAATTCATAATAATGAATACAATAATAATAATAAACGCATTCATCGTTGATTTTTTTATGTATATATATATATATATATATATTTATATTTATATTAAAATTCATAATCTTCTTCAGAACTACTATCGCTCAAATTGTCTACCATCATCTCGTCTTCGCTATCTTCTAATAAAGCTGTTAACTTTTCAGCATTCAGTGGTTTCTCCACCAGTACATAAGGCGTAATTTGATAAGTAAAGGCAAGATCTCGCAATGAAATAGATGATTGTTCTTGTCCTCCTTCATTATTGCTACCTATCATGTCATGATCCTCGTCTTCTTCACGCAACATTTTAACACCAATACATCTATTCACTCTTCGTTTACTAATTGCACTTGTTATAGATGATTTGATATAATTCTAATAAAGCATGATCCATTAAATTACTCGTCCAATCCAATGTATATATTCAATTAAAGGTGTCTTACCTCTGCTGCAAATAACATGACATTTACAACATCTTCTCCGATGCCTCCCAATAACCCATTTTCTATTGCAATACTTGTCATTCTAGCATGTAAAGTCTCTGGGGACGGCAATTCTTTTAAATCTACACATAAAGGCGCCATCAGTCCCTTGGAATATTCTTGACTATAATCTACAAATGTATATATTAGTTTAAAATTATGTAGGCTAATATAAAAAGCTTCCATACTTGGTGGTAATTGATCAAATGCAATGGGTAAACTTGGTGGTCGGCTAATGCGTGTTCCTAATAATCTATCTACAAATGGTCTCAAATTGTTCTTATCTCCTGACTGCAATGTGTATATTAGAACATGACGACCTTAAGCTCATTTCAAATGCAACAAACCTTGACAAGAGCTTTCAGGCGCTCACGTTCTGCTTTGCTCAATGCCATAACATCTGATTTGAGTTTTCGTTTTTTAGGATCTTGTTCCGATTCTCCATCAGCTGTTAGACTTCCATCTTTTCCTCGTTTTCTCTTTGCCCAACCAACAAGTCTATGTTTTGAAGGTGGTGGTGTATTAGTTTGTGCATTATGTACTGTACTGAGAATAAAGGCATTATGAAGGTAGGCTATATATTCATATATAATGAGTTTGTAATCATTTTAATGTTTTAAACAATCAGAGCTTACCATTCTCTCTACTCAGATATAAATTTGCATAGAAATCAAACTCTTGTCGATTGAGTTTTCCCATAACAAAGTCTCTAAGAGCGTCCCAGTAGAGCGGCCCGTTCTCACCTAAAGCATCTGCTAAACGTTGTTTTAGGGCTAATACATCTTGTCTTCCACTTGGTGTAGGATGCGAAAAATGTCCTTTTGAAAGAGCTGATGTGATTGCTGTAGCAGTGGCGTTGTTATTTTCCTCTTCAGTTTTTATCAGAGTCATGGAGTTGTCGTTAGTTGGTGAGATTTTTAAAACGGTCAGACAAAAAAGAAGAAACACACACCAAAAAATTATTGCTAAAAGAACTGGCTGGCTGGGCTGGTCCTTCAAGATTACTACTACATACACCTCGAGGTGGATCAGCAAAAGTTGACCTTTGGTTTCTCACAAATCCATATACTTCATGAAGAAATTATAATATCTAAAGCATTTGCTACTTTGAATCATTGAAATTTCTCTCAATAAATATGAAAGTTTTCCTGATTTTTATTAAAACCATTGCAAAGGTATTAGACATCATATCATATGCTGATTATTTAAAATTAAATACATCAAATTTGTAGCGTTTTTAAGCAAATTAATTGATTTTACAAATTGCACAAACTTTCAGTATAAATTTTGCAAATAGCGGTATACACGTTATCAGAAAGTATATAAATACAATTATTCTAGTAACTAGTCTTAAATATTGCTATTATTTCTTGACAATATTGCTCAGAAATTACCTTCGTCACAGCACATAATAATTTTAGAAAATGCAAATAAACCTATTTTTTAATCATTAACATCTCTATCCATTTAAAAAATTTTGGGGCCATAATCCGTTAAAATTGAAGATATAATTTACAAGATAAAATCTGCGTTAATTTTGAAAGCTGTATGAAGTTTCCAGAGCATTTAGTATCTGAAAATGTAGAAATTAAAGCTATGGCAGTGAGTCATTTCGATCAATCAAGCAAAAAAAAAAAAAAAAAAAAATCAATTTTATTTGTGTTAAATCTTTCAATACAATAATGTTAAAAGGATTCTATCTCTTCTTTACAATACCTTGTTTAACTCTAGCTGATATTTAATAAAAGTACAATGCACGCGTGATATTGTCGAGATTAGCGAAAAGCGTTTTCAATATGTCAAATTTTTGTTTTTTGAAGCGAGGCACAGAGTTTTCGAAAGTCAAAAAGTGGGTATACTATTCCTACAATTTAACTAGTAAATTAATAAGATTGTAAAGCCTTAATTCTGGATACTATTATTACTTCCATGATATATACTTTGAAGCTTTCGGCCCATTTGGGTTAATATTCATTGATCAATAAGAGTAATTTTCCAATTGACTTATTTTTTTTTTTAAAAAAAAAAGAGGAAGACAAAAATTTTATTGAAAACTATGATATAATAATCCTGCAAAAATAGATGTCAATTAATGAAATCAAGATATGATAATGTTATTCATATACTCACTACATATTAAGTGCAACTTCTGAATTCAATTTCAAACCATAACTTGATTTTAAAAAGCTTTCCAAAAATATCTGAAACTACTGTCTATTCAAAATAAGCAAACATAGTGAGCGCCTCCATTTCCTTGTTCTCCCAACAACTCATGAAGACTAAAACTTTACAATTCTGTGAGTTATTTCTAGTCGTACCTACCATAGAAGTAGAGCGTTTACTAACCTTATTAGTAGGTGTAACGTATGATGTAAATTATAAAATTGATTTTCTTCATGAAAAACCAATATTTTGAAAAAAAAAAAAAAAAAAAAAAAAAAAAAGTTAAATTGGATATGACAGAAATCAATGAGATCTATAACATAAATGAAAATAACTGTTGCTCAGTTTTACAAAATTTTGAAATCTACTTCAAAAAGGTCAAAAAAAAAAGGGATTTTTTTTAAAAAAAAAAAAGGTGCTTCAATTTTTTTGATACTTGAATATGTTATAGAGCAGCACTTCGAAACAGATAAGTTTTATTGATTGAAAGTGTTGGTATGTCTTAATTTTTTTGCAGAGATATTCAGGCACATAGTAGGCTTGACTTTTTAGCAGTGAAATAGATTTGAAAATCTGAAATATTAGCATTAAAAGAATTTATTCGATCTGATAGCAAATGGCTATCCCGAAAAACGCAGCACTGAACTAATTTTGAACATTTCGGGCATATGTAAATACGTATATTTCGTTTTGTTATATATTGAAAAAAGAAAAAAGGACCAAGGATCAAAAGTCAATAGTAGTAGAGTACAAATAAGATGCATTACACTAGGCCAATGTATAGGAGCTCATCAAGCTATCCAGTAGTAAACATATTTTGATATTCAGCTAAATTCAGTTGAAAAGTTTTACAGTGTGTTACATATCGGTACATACCCTTTTTTCAAAATATAAACATGACACGTAAAGTATTTCTTGAGGTTAAAATAGGAGACATTGCATCTTATGAAGATGCTTTAAAACGATACAATAGTGCAAAATCTTGGGTCAGGCAATGGTATAGCACATATGGATTTGCTAGTGATGATCTTGATCAACTTGGAGCAGAAGAAAAAGAAACATTAAATGATATTTTATCAAGTGATCCTACAGCATCAAGTGAAAAATGGATTATAGATGCACCTACTCCATTAGCTGGTGGCCAAGTAGTTATTGAGCTCAATGACAAAGAATGTCCAAAGACAAGTGAAAATTTTGCTCAGCTTTGTATTGGAGGTAAAATCGGCAAAAGCTCAAAAAAACCTTTGCACTACAAAGATACACGCATGTTTCGTCTTGTTAATGATTTTATGGTACAAGGAGGTGATGTTACTCGAGGTAAGCTATCTTATGTGCCAAAGTATGTAACTACAATATATCTAAATACCCATTATACAAAGGCGATGGATCTGGTGGTGACAGTATCTATAATGGCAAATTCAACGATGAAAAACTTGGGCTTAATAAGAAATTTAATGCAACTGGATTAGTCGCAATGGCAAATTCAGGTAAAAACTCAAACACATCACAATTTTTTATTACACTTAGTGATAAACATGCACAATTTGACAAGATCAACGGAAAATATGTTATCTTTGGTCAAGTTATCCAAGGTCTAGATGTCTTGAAAGCTATTAATCAAGTTTCCCAAATCAAAGAACAACCCCAAACCACAATTACCATTACAAACAGTGGAGAATATTCAAAATAATAAAATAAAAACAATAATAATAAAGTAACCCGGAAAAAAATGTATTTTAATATATAAATTAAAAAAAAGTTATATTTACTCCTGGGATCTAAGACGAGCACCAGCGTTGATAACCTTGACGTTGAGTTGAGCAGCACGTTCGAGGAGAGCAACACGCTTCTTGGAGGAAACGTTGTGGGCGATCTCAGCAGCATAAGAACGGTTGTGCATCAACAAAAGGTTGAGTTCACGGACGTTGGAGACGACGAACTTGCGGAAACCATTGGGCAAGAGATCACGGGTCTTCTTGGCAGAACCGTAACCGATCTTGGGCATAGGAGCTTGACCCTTGAAACGTCTACGCATGTTACAATCGATACCCTTGGGCTTTCTCCAAGATTCCTATATATGTAAATTTGCATTTAGTTTGCATGTTCATATCCAAGAGCTATTATATAAATATATATATATATATATATATATACTACTTACACCAACACGCATGAAACGGTTAGATTGGTGACGCTTGAAGGTAGCAGTACGCTTCTTCACGATGGTGTGCTTTACGGCAGGAGTGACCATTTTTAAAGCTACGAGAAAGAGAGGTTTAATAATCATGTTGCCTTGACATAGTACAGTAGTAATAGAGAGATAGCCACTAGTCCAAATCCAATTTCATTCACATGTTGAATGCAAATGTATATGCTGTAATTTCTTTTGAAATGTGAAAAATTCCTCGGGTGTAAATAATTCTCGAAAAAAATCTAAAATGCAGTTTGTCTCCATCCAACTTTTGCACACATTTGAATCTGGCTAAATCGACATGTTCATCTTCTATCTGGAAATCGACAATTTGATGGATGGATTGATGGACATCTCTCTACTATACATTTAAAACAGTATATTACCTTCTTAGTGATGCTGGAAGAGGAGGATCTTGTGCTTGATGCTTTGATTAAGATTTTACAAAAGCTTTGGGTGCGTTGATTCCCTATTCCGGATATAAGTTGTAGTGCTCCGAACCGGAACATTCTATCAAAAGCATACATTTGATGATGTACAAGTCCCCCATGTATTGTAAAAACCAAAAAAAAAAAAAAAGGGAGAATAGCAAGCAAACTCCGATGTAACGAAAACAACAACTAAAGGTTCTTGTTCGTTTTCTCTTTCTATCACCCCACTCTACTTAAATTAAAACTATTATATAAAATCATGGCTGGTTCTGCTGCAGGAGGTTTAGGATTTCACCCACATTTCGCTGGATTTACTCACCGTTTCGTTGGAAAGGCATTAGGTGCCACCATGTGGTTCTGGATGATGTACCGTGCTAAACAAGATGGCCCTGTTCTTTTGGTAAAGTTATATTTGAATAATCAAATGTATATATGAATATATATATATATATATATATTAATTATTTTATAATAGGGTTTGAGACATCCTTGGGATCATCACGGAGACGATCATCATGACGAACACCATTAAATACCGATTTAATTTTTTATTATCATATATATATATATTATTTTTGAATAAACAAAATGGATAGCTTTGCGTTTGTTTTAACCCCACAAAACACACACATGCACAAAAAAAAAAGCATTACGCTAGATTATTGGCGACCTCTAGTTTGTCTCTTGAACCTTGTTTCTCTTCGCATACGTCTAATCATGAACAAGAAAAATTTAGCAGAGAATTGTCGATTTACAAATACAAAAAAAAAAAAAAATACTACTAACCTAATATTTCTTTCTTGAGCTATCAGCAATTTCTCTAACTCATCATTTGACAGCATATCCATATGAGGAATCCATTGTTTAGCCTCTTCAACTGATCTAAATCCATTATCAAGATCTGTTCGAATTTCACTATCAATCATAAACTATTTGGCAAACATAGTTAAATATCCTACAAGAGAGCAGCTAAATCAATACAGAATATACCTCATCTACAAATTGCTTTTTGTATAAAAATAATTGCTCTCGAATCGCATGAGATATAATAGCAACATACTCTCCTCCCACACCAAGTTCAGAAGCTAATTGACGACTAAATACTTCAGGACCATTTGTTTTTTCATTTTGCAATTCCCATTCAAATTGATCTCTATAATTAACTTTACCAACTTGTAAATCAAGCTTGTAAGTAGAATTTTAGCATTAAGCATTGTTATGATTTCTATACAATATATTGTATTTTACATTGATAATGACTCGTGTATGTTCAGATGGTAATGTAGCTTGATTATAGCTTTCAAAATCTATGATTTGGGCACGAATGGAATCGGCAATGGGTTGAATAAATTTATGGACTGGCAAGTCAAGATCTTGACATAACATTGTGGCAAATCTGTCAGGTGTCAAATATTGTTCGTTTAAATTCCACAAAAATCTATCTCTCAATTTAGTAGAATCAATATCAATATCTAATCGAATTGGCACTAAATTCTCTTCAGTTTCTGATATTTTTCTCAAATCTTGGTTTGAATACACAATTTCATTTTTTGGACGGATAACTTTAGGCCAATCTGATGGAGGTGGAGGAGCAGCAATAGATGGTTTTATAGTAGCAGCAGAAGCATTATTAGCATTATTTTTCATGTTATCTGCTTTTTTAGTATCTCTATTTTGTTCATTTTTATTTTCATCCTTCATTTCATCATCTTCATCATCATCAGATTCTTCCATCAATTGATCAAATTCATCTTCTGATTCATTCCCTCTGAAACGCGTCTTTTTTGTAATGTAAGATTCAGGTAATAACAAAGCATTGTCATCTGAATGTTTAAGTCTGGCAGAATATGTAGAAAAGACGCCTTGAGTTCTTTCTGATGGCATTATATTTGACATGATGGGATAAGCAACCTGAGGATGAAATATCCGTTGTACTGGTTGCTGCTGATTTTGTTGCTGTTGCTGATATTGCTGCATTAAATGAGGTGGGATCTGATTATTTTGTATTTTTGATTAATTGAAAAAAGAGTGTGATAAAAAAAAAAGAGAGAAAAGGGGGGGGGGGTTTCCTGTTTGTTTACATGGACAAAAATGGTGTGTATTTATGTACAGAATCTACAGTTTGTGTATGTGATTTGGCAATGCTTGCATGATTTTCACAGGAAAATCGATATCATATATACGAGTAATGTATACTGAACATGAGATCATTAAGTTCTAAAATCATAAGCTGAGTTAAGCTACTCATGCAGATGTAGTAAAAATCATCAAATAATGCGATTTTTCTTTAATTTTGGCAAAACAAGAAAAAAGGAAAAAAATAAGAAATGAAGAGCAACATCTGGTCATTATATTACAGTGCCCATATAATATAATAAATTCAGGATAATTAGGCATGTAAAAATTCATTTTATTCTATTATAATTATTATGATGATCTTACATTGTTAAAGTATTTGGGTGCCGCTAATGGTAACCAAGCAGATTGTATAGCAGAAACACCTCTCACGTAATGCTTAGTAGTAAATACTAATTCATTATACAAAATACCTTCAACACGTTTACCAAACATGGCAGAACCTGGATGAATTTTGACTAATTGGCTGCCTGCAACACTTTTATAAGATCCATCAGGTTGTAATAAAGCAGTATTCTGAAAGAATCCAGTCAAGAAGCATTTCAAAACGTTGTCTGTATCTGACCCACATGTACTATTAGGATTCATATCAATTCTTTCACAAAAACGCACCAACTGATCTCGAACTTCTAATGCAATCTTGATATTTCTATTATTGATAAAATTCTCTTTGCACCATTCAATATCGCCCTTGACTTCCCAATATGATTTCAATACATTTAAAAGTGTTAAATGATCTCCATCAGGGTGAATAAACTTTTTTCTAGCTTCAGATGCTTGTTCTCTTTTATCAGATGGTGTGAAAAAGATGGAATCCACAGATAGTAATGAAATAATGGCAATAACTTCCAATGAGCAACCATATTCTTTGGATTGAATCAATACTTTGGAATAGGTAGGATCCAACGGGAATTCAGCCATCTGCTTACCCAAATCAGAAAGGTTGCCTTTATCATCAATAGCACCCAATGCATACAATTCTTCTAACGCACGCACCAACGATGCCCTTGAAGGACGATCCATATAATCAAATTCCAAAATATTCTCAATACCGGTTGCTTTGAGTGAAAGTACAGCTGCTGCTAAATTACAACGACGAATTTCAGGCACAGTATCATCTTCCAAATCTCTAAAAGCACCTTCTGTATACAGACGATAGCACACACCAGCAGCTTCTCTTCCAGCACGACCTGTACGTTGCCATGCAGAACTTTTGGAGATGGGATGAAGTAATAATGACTCTACACCAATTTTAGGATTGAATCCTCTTAATTTAGCAAGACCGCAATCAATGACATATTTGATACCAGGAATGGTGATACTAGTTTCTGCAATATTTGTTGATAAAATGACTTTACGAGTATTCTCAGGGGCAGGATCAAATACTTTTTGTTGTTGTGATGGAGGAAGAGCAGCGAATAAAGGACATGCCAACAAGCGTTGTTGTTGAGGGCGCAATTGAGCAGAATATTCATTAACTAAAGCTGTCAAACTCTCAATGGCATCTTGACCTGGCAAAAACACCAGAATATCACCCTTTGGATTATTGACATGTATTTGAAAAATGCTCACTAAACAAGCGTCTAAATAATCTGCTTGAGGTTCGGCTGTAAACATGGTATCCACAGGGTATAAACGACCAGAAACATACAAGATCTTTGCATTGTTGAAAAATTCACTAAACTTTTCGGCATCCAATGTAGCACTCATGATAACAATTTTTAAAGGTTGAATCGACTCGTCCTCGGCATGCTTTTGCAATCTCACTTTTTGAATCTTTTTAATCATACCAAACAACATATCGGTTCTAAGTGTACGTTCATGTGCTTCGTCTAAAACAATGACCTTGTATCGCAATAAAAGTTCGTCGGATAAAATCTCTCGAAGAAGCATACCGTCAGTAAGGTATTTGATGATAGTTTGTGGACTAGATGTATCGTCGAAACGCACTGTGTAACCCACCTTAGATCCTAGTCTTGTCATGGTTTCTTCGGCAACACGTTTGGCTAAATTGACAGCTGCTACTCGACGAGGTTGAGTTACTGCAACACCGCCTAATTCTTTGGATGCTAATCCTGCTTCGATCAAAAACTGTGGAATTTCTATTTGTGTATATGGAACGATTAGTTTTTTTTTTTTTTTTTTGCTCCTTCATCTTTTTGGTTTTATGAAAGTATGCTATGTACTTACGAGTAGTTTTGCCAGATCCAGTCTCTCCCATCACAATTACTGTATCATTTGTCTCTAAACATTGGATGATTGCATCACGACCTATTTGTTCAAATTGTATAAGCTATAAACGTCAAATATATATATACACTATGTAAATCCTCATACCTGTATAAATGGGCAATTGCTTTCTAAAAGCCAGCATCTCTTCCTTCTTTTTAATAAAATCAGCATGGCTCAAACGTTGAGTTTTGGCATTGAATTTTTCTTTTTTGTTGTTATTGTGCTTTCTTTTTTTATTCTCGGTTTTTGAATCTTTAAATTGCCATTCGGCTTCATTTGCAGGATCAGTTTCTTGAAAATCTACAACTCTTTTCATTCTATAATGTTAAATATGATATAAGGGCAAGAGCAATGCTTTCAATTTTTTTTTTTTTTTTGGATATTTTTTTCATGTTTGCTGGTAGTCACAGGCATTTCCTACCACAGTCCCAAATCAAGGTACACAATAGTTGATTGAAGGTTAAACATGTATTCTCTTATGTTAAAAAAGACCATAAAAAATAAGAGTTTGTAAATCAATTAACAGTAAATTATTAAATATAGCTTACTATAAAATATTCATAAAATAATTACTTGAAAAAATCCTTGAAAAGGTAATGTTTCGATTTCTGGCTGTGAAATTCTGCTTAATGGTCCTACCGCATTTGAGCAGGATATTCGTATGAAAAATACAGTGCTTAATACATCTAACCAGAGACCCAAACCTACTGGTTATATACAGCTATATTAATGTATTAAAATCATGCTATTTTCCTGATAAACAGTACTTTGTTTCTTTATTTTCTTTACTTTCGCATAAAAACTAGCTGAAAACTTGAAATAAACCCATAGTATCTGAAGTAAAGCAGCTTAAACTTTAATTTCGTATAAATCGCAACTGAAGGATGCATAAATTCAATCAATTTAACCAAAATACAAGTATTGACAATGCATTTGTAGCCAAAAACTCATTTGAATATAATAAATTCAATGTTTATTTATATATGCCCTAGAGAGCTTCAAGATGACAGAATTAGTCCAAACCGTTCATGAGAATCTGTATTTATGTTCTAATGTATTTTTTCAATTTTTGAAAATTGTATGATTTTCCAAAATTTTCCATGAGGGATTTATACGTCCAAATTGATCAAAATCGCTTATTCTGAATTTCAAGCCCAAAAAAAATTATTTCAAAATGCATTCGTTAATGAAAAATGATTGGAATTTTTCAGGCTTTCATATCCAACTGCTTTTATTAATTTTTATTTATTGTGTTTGTTGATTTTTTTTAGCAAGAAACCGTTTTTTCGAAAACTCAATTTTTACAACCATTTTTGGTGAAGCTTCTATTTGTAAAATGCATCGTTAGAAGTGTAATAAATATATGTACTAACGTTAATTAATAAGCTACATATGTTAGCTAGAGCAGTTCTTGAGAAATTTGCAGAAAAGTGATAATTTTTTTTTTCATAACCTCTTGAATTTCTGTTTTCAGAAAAAAAAAAGCAATCGGAAATTGAATTAATTTTGACGACGACCAACGACGACTCATTTTCATATATATGTATGATCTGATATTTGAAGAGCTTTCTCGACTCTTGAAATCATAATAATTACGTCCTTATTAACGTGCAATTTTATCTGATTAAGTGTGTAGTAGATGGTTGCATTCATTTTTATGTTTTCAAATAAAAAAAAAAAAAAAAAACTAAAGAAAATTATTGTTTTAATGTTATGTAAAGAAGAAAAATGAATATTAAAAATGGACATTTAATGTTGTTAATTTAACAAAAATTACTTGCCACTCGTCATAAATTACATTTATACGTAATAGAACGATTTAGGCAGATATTTTATACATGTTTTGGCTATACTGCGTATATACAGTTGTTGTAAAAATCATTATTAATTTGATTGGTATTTTTTATTCATTTAAAAAGATTCGCAAGGTTTCCGTTTCTTTTCTTAATGCTTCCAGCATTGCTTCTTTCTCGATCACTCTATCTGTAGCTTTCCTTAAAGCAGCCATTGATTGCTCGTACATATCGTCATATTGTTTAATAATTAGGCCAGTAGGTGTCATGTTGGCTAGTAAATGGTTGCTTAATTAGAAAAAAAAAAAAAAAAAAAAAAAAACGTTTTAGTTTTTGATAATCAACACGAACAAAAAGCATTTACCTAGATTGACTTGATAATTTATAGGGCGTATTTGACATGAACTTCTTGTAGCCAAGTGTACTTTCAGTCATATTTGTGATATCAATTGGTAATTTTACGTCTGGTGATTTCATATCCCAAAAGGCAAATTCATAAGTTTGTGTTGATTTGTCGGCAACTGCATTAAGACTAGATGATATGATTGCAATGCAGCCATGTGGTATATTTTGAGAGTATGATTGCATCCATAATTGATCTCGTACAGATAACGATACATTTGTTTGTCTTCTAAATTTAAAGTATCCTACAATAGATGAAAGGTCTTTTTGTTGCGTTTGAACAAGGCTTTTATTGATAATGCCTTGATTATCGTAAGGCTTTTCTTTTAGTATTTGATAGCCATGAATAACTTTTATTTTGTATTAAATATTGATTATTATGCTTTTTATATCTGACAATGAGGGCTTACTGATAAAATCTTCTCGTTTTTCATAAGTTTGTTCAGATGTATCATCATTTGTTAATGTTGTTTTAAAAGATAGAACGCCTAAAAAAAACCCTTCCTATCAAAATAATGATTAATATAGTTTAAGTGTATGCTTATAATTTATATTTATATTTTTTTTTTTTAATTACACACAATGTCAGTTTTGGAGTTTGCACATTCGTATAATAAGGAAGATAATACAGTTCCACTTAAACGAACAGAATAAGCCATGGTATCAACAAAAAAAAAAAAAAAAAAAAAAAAAAAAAAAAAAAAGCACAAAGAAAAAAAGAAAACGTAAAAAAATATAAAAAACAATAGAAACAAAAAAATTTATTTAATGAGTAATTTATGCTTTGGTGTGAGAAAAGAAAAAAAAAAGTAAAAATAGAAGAGGAGAATATATTACAAACGGAGAGTGTAGAGAGAAAGAGAATGAGCAAAGAGGGAGAGATAAAGAGAGAAAGAATCTATAGAATTGAGCTTATTTTTTTTTTTTTTTTTGTTTATGTCTCAACTTTAAGCTTCTTAAATGTAGGAGGATGTTCACTATAAGGATATGTTCTCTTCTCAAAAGATCTAAATTTTAATTTTTTGTTAGTTAAAATGTCCAGCTCGAAATAAATAAACAACTTACCCTCCTGGTCCTCCTCCTGGTGGTGGTGGTGGCGGTTGTTGTTGCTGTCCTCCTCCATTGGATTCAGGTCGTAAACTCAGTGGCGATGGACGATAATCCCTTGCATTTGATGGCCAATGGAATGCACCTGGATTTGTAGGTGTAGCAGAAAAGTTTAGTGGACTAGGTAATTCATTTTGTTGATAAAACTCAGGATAAAATGTAGATGGAGAAGGTAGATTTTGAGCAAATTGAGATGGTAGAGCAGAAGGTGGGCCGACAGCAATGGCAGATCGGCTTGATTGCATCTATTGGTGGGGAAAGGTTAATATAATGAAATAATAATTTATTATGATCTCTTTACCTGTTGATGCGATTGCTGTTGTGGTGGTGGTTGTTGTGGTTGTTGAGAGCGTTGGTCAGAGTTATAATTTGTAGGTTCAGGGCTTTCATTTGGAATATGTACTCGAAGATTTGGTCTTTTTGCAGCATCATTTTTAACATCTAATTCTGAAGAAGGAGATGAGATAGGCATAGGTGGAGGCATTGAATTTTCTTTAATTGATGAATGTTGTTGTTGGTGTTGTGGCGGTGGTTGTACATACATTGGCTGAGGTGGAGATGGATAAGTCATTGCATTGTGTCCTTGAACTACCACTTGTTGTAATTGCTGTGGTGGGGGAGGAAGCGGAGCATAAGTCATTGGTCGTTGCTGTTGTGGCGCATAATTTGGATTTGGCTATATAAATATAATATGTGTGAGTGAATTTTACTATTGGATGAAATAAAAAACGTACCATATACATTGGATACATTTCATAAGGTGGTATTTGTCGTTGAACCATATTTGGATCAGATGTTGAAGCATTATAATCCATCATCGGTGTAGAATTCGGTTGATATTGTTGAGATTGAACAATTTGATATGAATCTTTTTCATCAATATCAGATAAATCATGAGAATTGTCATCGTCACCTTTTTCGCTAGCATTTGTAAACTATGGTAGGGTTAGGGTTAGTGTCAGGGTCAGGGTTAGAAATTGTGAAAATACAAAAAAAAAAAAAAAAAAAAAAAAAAAAAAAAATTACATACATCATCATTAGATTTACTTTCATATGGTTCATCATACTAAAATAGATTTTTGTTGATAAATTGTAAATAAAAAATGGTTAAACGGTATAGTTATTTCCTACTAACCTCTGTATATCTCATTAAAACTTTATCGATATCTGTACTGGCATATTGTACAAGCTTATTATTTGAATTATTTAAAATGATTAATGCGATTTCACAATTACAAAGAACACTGAGCTCGTAAGCTTTCTTCATTAGACCATGCTTTCTTTTTAAAAATGTAACTTGTCTATTACGATCATCAGTGATAGGTTGAATTCTAATCTTTTTACGGCCCATAATTTATTACTAAAGAAGAGGGTATAACTGTAAAATTATTAACTAAATGAAATCAAAAGTATTTATATGTTTATTACCTTTTTTCTTTTTTGTAATAAAAAAGAAAAAAAGAAAGGGAAAAATAGAAAAAAAAAACGAAATAGAAATAGTAACAATGTATAAATAGAAAACAAATTAATATTTTATTGGCTAACCTATTTTTAGATCGTGTCATGTACTTCTTTGGTATAAACATGTATTGTAAAAGCGATTCAAGTCAGACATTATAATACTTCCAGCATTGGCCACATTAAGCGATTCAACTGAAGAATTCATCGGTAAAGATACTCTCAATTCGTTGGAAAATGCATCATCTACGCCATGATGTTCTGAGCTAAGAATCAATGCCATTTTATTGATAGGGCATGACTTTGGTTTGTTCCAAAACCATACTCCTGTTCCTGGTATTGCATTTGAGTAATTTTCTGGGGACCAAATCTCGACATTTTGTGATTCTCTTGGTAACATATCTGCTACAATTGGCGTAAATCCATTCTTTTTTAACTGATCTAATAATTTATTTGAATTTACAGTTGTATGTGGCCAGCTTAGACTTAAACCTCTACTTGCTCGAATGCATTTGTCATTATATAGATCACATGAATTATGAGTAATTAAGCCTGATTGCCATCCTAATGCCTTGGCTGTTCTTACAAGTGTACCTAAATTACCGGGATCAGATATTTTATCAATTACCAAGATGCGATCATTATTAAATATTTGAGCATCATCATGATCGTAATGGGGGATTACAGCTTCCGCAAAGATATCGTGGCAACCCGGTTTAGATGCTGTGCCTAATATCCGTCTAGCAAGGTTGATATCAGTCACGTAGTATTGTTGAGCTGGAAACTGCTCAGGCTGTTTAATCACT
The DNA here is from genome assembly GCA_016758945.1 of Mucor plumbeus. NCBI lineage: Eukaryota > Fungi > Mucoromycota > Mucoromycetes > Mucorales > Mucoraceae > Mucor > Mucor plumbeus. The sequence goes on from JAEPRC010000027.1 coordinate 76,707, forward strand.
TGAAGAGAGGGAGATTGAATGTCGGTTTCTGTGTTCAAGTCTTTCTTGGCGGTCACTATCATTGATTTGAACTTGATGCCCTGGTCACGAACTTCTTGTACTGTTTTGTAGCCTTGTATTATTACATTACCATGGTCTAACCTATATTGTTTCTTCTCTCTTAAAGCAATAAGATGTTTCACTTTTTGATTATGTTGACTTGAAAGCCGTTGGAACAAACTTGGTAGTTGATATTTACTAGTCATGAGGTGCCTCTTTTTTTTCAAGGAGCATATGAAGAAAAACAAGGTTGATTAATTATTAACTGGAGATTCAAATCATACAATTTTTTTTTTAGTTGTTTTTGGGATTCAATTTATTTAACTTGCCGTGATGTAACCCGTATTATAATTATACATAACATTTATAGAAATATGTCAAATTAAAGTCATTTTTGTCTATTAAAGCCAAGGCAAAGAATTATACAATCAAATTTTTAATATCTATAATATAGAGAAATAGATACTTATGATTTCAATGAATTCATTTTTTTTATTCAATATTTCGATAATAAATTTACTCCTATAATTTAATGACTTTATGAATTGCTACTCCTCTCATTCTCTCTCTCTCTTATTTACCATTTATAAATGCTATTTCTATAAACTTTCTTTAATCCTCACAATAAACTCAAACGCAATTAATTTACATAAAAACTTAATTGGTTTTGTAGCACATCGTGGTCTAAATAAAAATTGAAATTCTTGTAAAGTATTCCATTCGTAATCGTTATAAATTTCTATAAATTCACTAATTGTACAATATTGCTTATATAAAGAAAAATATCAGTATGCAAACGCTCCACATTCAGCCTCCATTCATGTTACTGTAAAATTTTGTGTCCATACAGTAACCATGTACAAAGACACGTGTAAAAGAGCTTAATTTTGCAGTTCAGCCTCATCGTTATATTATATATTATTTTTTACATCTAAACTGTCAAATTAAATTTCCTGACCGATTTTTAGCTTGTTGTTTATAGCATATTAAACTTGCATTGAGATGAGTGAAATATGCACTTGTAATCCAATTGATAGTAGTATACACAAATCAAACAAAATACCGTAAGATTATAATAATAAATGATTGCTAAATATATAATTTCTGTCAGCAAATATTATATATGCTGTGCCACATTTAAAAATATTCATTTAATCTATTATTTTTAGATTCTAAAATATTGTTGTTAATTTGATATTGCATTGATCCTCAATAAGCTTTGTGGCTACTATCACAATAACAGTATAACAGCATTTCAACAAATTTTGACATCTTTGCTAAGCGGTTCATCAAGCGGTAAATAAAATTGATAATGAAAACTTTAAGCTTTAAAGGATTTTCCTTTGCGCTCAAGTGATTTTCATATGATCTTTTTTTGGGCAATAATGTCTTTGAGTATGTAATAATAACTTTTGAATTTTTATTGGTATCTAAAGTTTTGATTTGAAGTATTTTTTTGAAAAGATATAACTATACGTCCTTTTCTATTTAAAACATCGACAAATGCAGAAACAAATGTTTACTAAATCTTTCTAGATAAACAAATTAGATATTGTATAAGCGACTTGCCAATTATACTCTTTGGACTGACTTTGAAGCATATGTACCTTATATTGGTTTCAGTGATCCCTTACACAACATATAAAATGAAACTAATTGGGTTAGCATATGCATCAATTGTTGTTTCCTCAACTGACACATAACAAAAATCTTGTATTTTCTCGGACATCAAGGAGTTTTTTGCGTTCATATATGTTTAGAAAAAAATAATCAGACCATCAGCCCTCGGGAGGGACAGTAGTAGATCAACTTGCGCGTTACGTAAATGCCTAAAAAACCGTCGTTGTGTGACTTTATGAGATGCAGGAGTTTACTAAAAACTCTTTTTTGATAGAGGCGTATAAAGCTTGTGTGTAAGTGCATTAATTATTATGGCAGCAGATTCAATAAATGATGAACTTGAAATACCCTATTACGAAATACCGCCAACGTATGAGGAGTTTTTAAGGAACCATCTCATTCCTAATAAACCTTGTATTATTGGACCTTGTTTTACTCGTGATTGGAAAGCAAACAAAGAATGGGTTGTTCCCGTCGTCCACGATAGTGAACAAGAGCCTAAATATAAACCCAATTATATATACTTACGTAAACAATACGGCACTGCTCAAGGTCAGGTTGCTCAATGTAATAAACGGCATTTTACAGATCAAGAACGCACTGAAATGTCATTTGCAGAATTTTGTACACAATGGGAAGAGGATGATGGAAAACCTTCACTTGATTACCTTAAAGATTTACATCTACAAAAAACTTTTCCTGATGATAAATTTTACACTGTGCCGAATTTATTTGAAGGTATGTTTGTACACACATGGAAAATTCTCAAGGAGCAAAAGAAATTAAAGCTATTTTAAATTAGATGATTGGCTTAATGAGTACTGGTTGCAGCAGAAAGGAGACGACGATTACAGATTTGCTTATTTAGGAGGTCATACTACATTTACACCTCTCCATGCTGATGTATATAGATCTTTTTCTTGGTCTAGCAACATTTGTGGTATAAAAAAGTGGACCATATTTCCACCTGGGCAAGAGGACTTATACAAAGATAAATTTAGCAACTCGGTATACGACGTACGTGATGTAGATCTGACACAATTCACAAAGTTTGATCAAGTTAAAAAGATTGTAATTTACCAAAAAGATGGCGAAACTGTGTTTGTCCCCTCCAATTGGTTTCATCAAGTAGAAAATATAGGCGCTGCTATTTCGATCAACCACAATTGGATTAATGCAAGTAATATCATGTTGACATACAAGTCTTTACGAAAGGATTGGAATGACTGCAAACATGCTATTGAGGATTTAGAAGATACTATGCCACCTGTGGAGTTCTTACAGGAATGCCAAAATTTACTATTGGTGCATAGTGGCTGGGATTGGCGTATATTTTTGAATATGATCGCTCATATAGTTGCGAATAGAGTTGAAGTGCCAAATATACCTATAAACCAGCCCAATTTGGGATGGCAAATGCATCGTATAGAAGAGGTTCTGAAACAATGGGAGGCAGATGAGCCTCACTTATTAGAGTATTTTAAAAACAATGGTTTATTTGATACTTATTTACAACTTAAGTCAAACATGACAATTATTAAAAGCAATAGCAATAGCAAACAATAGTGAAAATAATAATAAAATTTATTCATGCATACAAGTCAATTGCTTGAAATTACCCTTTCTTTTTATTTTTTGATACCTTGTTGGTCTTTTTAAATCAATATCACATTTGCTAACCTTATATATTATTGTACGATCTAAAACTTCAATATATACGTAAATACCTCATACGTTTGCTTCTAATTTTCGGCTGGAGTTTTCTCCTCTCTCTCTCTCTCTCTCTCTCTCTCCGGTTTGCATTGTTTGCTTCTTCTACTCTTAGCTACTGATGTCTTTCTTGTTCAGGAATCGCAGTACAGTTGCAACTTACTTATTGAAACCGTTTTACAGCTTCCTTTTACTGCAAGATACCTTGGAGCCCGGTGTTTCTCAACATTATTTTATTCGTAGAAAACCTGTTCATACATTTTGACTCAGAACCAAATACCAGACTCTCTAATACATAATTTCTAGTACAGCTCGTAATCTGTGATTTATTGGACTAATGATGCATAATAAAATACCTTCTAAGGCAAATATTTTCTCATAATATTTTATGTCTTTTTTTAGATAACCTGTGTTACTGTGTTTGCATAAAAAGGTACCTGAAATCGTAGTTTAAAGATGGCAACTAACTATACATTAACATGCTTAGCATATGTGCCATATAAGCATTCTAAATGATTACCCTGACAACCACACAAGCTAAGTTCTAATAGTCTTGACTTATTAGTATAAACGATAGAAAATAAAAAATATTACTAGTTAAAGCGTTGCCAAGAGCAGTTAAAGACTTTAGGTTGATCATCTATATATCCAAATTTAATTACATTAGCATAAGTGAGGATTGAAACTAAATTATAGTATGAGAACACCGTTCTAGACAGGTGGGTAAGCAACCATTATTTAAATCAAATACAAATAGCAGTAGACATTTACCCTTCATTAAATTCCCTATCTCGTTTTTTATATTTAATAAAGTCTAACATATTCTCACACGTACTATAATATCTTCACTATGGCCTTCTAGATTCACTCATATGAGAGCATCTCAAATATTGATTGAAAAATCAATTAATAAAATGTTAGAGAATAGTATTTTTAAATATAAATTCCTTTTGCTTGGTTAATTACAAGCTTTTTTTTTTTTTGGTATGAAGCATCATTATGTGCGTCAAATATTTCGAAAGATATGCGTATCCAAAGTTTTCAAAATTTCGAAGCTTCAAATTTGTTGTGAACACAAGCATATCAAAGTTTTTTAAAAAATGTATTTATTTTTACTTTACTTATATTTTATGTTCAAATATTTCGCTATACACTACTACAATTCCTTGGTGAATATATCTGCAAATCAAACCAGGAACTGAATACTAAAAAGTTGCTCATATTATCATGTACAATATATATCTCGATAACAGCCATATATTTCTGCTTATTGGGAGAAAAGAAAATAGCACATGCATGCTTATATTGTCAGTATAAAATTTCTTAGCAGATATATATGGTTAAATTTTTCTCAATCTGCCCATATTTTTCTATTAAAACTTAAAAAGAAATGCAACAAATATATATCTAATGATTTGAAATAGCTACAATAAGAAAAATATGCTAAAAGAGTATTTAAAAATATGACCAAGTTTGTTAAATTTATATAAACTAGAATAAAATTTAACATCGAACACAGCTAAAATTTACTATTATGTGAGGATTTATTAAACAAAAAGAGCCAACAAATTAGACGTTAAGACATCACCAGCAATGTAATTGTAATTAACTGTTACTATTTATTATAAGAAATAAAACTTTATTTGAAAGAAAAAATAATGCATAAGAGATTTGTAATTATACTGAGAGTTTTAAGTAAATAGCACTTATTTCCAATACAAATAAAATAAAAAAGACTACAAGTAATTATATCACGGAGAACTTAGGGCCTTTATTATCAAGTTAAAAGGAAATCCGGAGCCATCAGGTCCTGGTTTCTAAAAGTATTTATACTATTTAATTCCATTTGAATGTCAAATTCAATATAAAATTAAGTTAAGATTTAACATAAATAATATGCAAAAAAAACCGACATATATCACACCACCACGACAAAAAAAAAACTGTGTGAATTTAATAAAATTCACCACCGTCATGCAACATATTGCATGATTAAAATGATATAAAATATAAAATATAAATAAAGAGATATTTAAAGGATTTTTCTCCTTGAATTTAATAATTGTGTTTCCTTATTTCTCATAAATGTAGTATTAGAAGAAACTTTTGTAAATTCAATTAAAGTATTTAAATTGAAAAACTATCTTATTACCTTGTTTCAATTTACAACGAGTTGTTCCATCCGTAACTACTATATTTTCTGATTTAAACATTCTCTACATTCTACTGCATTGCAAAAAATAACAATATTAACGAATTTTCTCCTAATTTTCATACATCTTAGGCTTGGCGGTAATTTAAATCTAGAATTTTCTGATAATGAAAAAATTGATAAAAACAATCCTAAATTTTTAAAATGCAAAATTGACATCGAAGGTGTATAGTAACTTGGCTAGCTCTATTAAGTAGTCTCAACATGAAATTTAATTTTATATTTAATGACATATTTGTTGAAAACATTTTGCACCAAACGTTTTGCGAAAAAATCAAATACATAGAAATCAGTTTTTAGTGATTCTAAAGTTACTTTTATAATAGAACTTTAATGTTAATGTTGCACACAAATAAAGCAAAAAAATGCCTATTATTTGAGGCATTATTTGTTACGGTAGCTCTATTTCTCGTAGAGTTATCAGCTTTCTTCGAAAAATGTAAATTTTTGACGAGGGTATACAAGGAGAAATTCATGATTTTTTCGAAATCAATTTTATAATAAAATATGATAAAACTAAATGAAAGAAGCATTTTTGGCTTATAAACTATGTGCTTAAATGGTTGCTATCTCGAGCTACAGTCCATTGAAGTTGCGTTTTTGTACGCTTTTAATGGAAATAAAGTTATAAATAATGTATGAGCTTGATAGGGATTTTTGCTAAATTTATTTTTCTCATTTTTATATCTGTTTTAAAATATTACTCGTTGAGATTGCTTTAAAATTGCGAGAGTTATCAACTGAAATGTAAATTTTGTGGCAATTTTCTTAGTATTTTAAGATACAATCTGCATAAAACGGAGTTTAATAATTTAGGCCCTGTAATTTAATAAAATTACGTAGTTAATTGTCAATTTGGATATATATAATGTTTAAGTTATAGAATTGGCTTTGGTTCTATGATTGGAAGGAGAGGTTGGTATTACCAATTGCAATTGTTACTAGCAATACCTAATACAGTAATTGATTAATTAACCGCTATGGTTAAAGAATATAGTGTCATGATTTGAGTGAACCGAGCCTTTTGGCTAATTGATTGAGAATAATAAACTAGGTGTTTCTCATATCCGATTCTAGACTTGTTACACTATTATTTCCACTAATTATTGGACCAAAATTTGGAAAAAAAATTGGATCTGAAAACGAAAAAAATTAGGACCACTCTCCAAGAAACAAAAGGTCCAAAAATAAAATAAAATTTGGTTCAAAAGTTGTAAAAAACTTGGCTCAAATAAAAATGAGCAAAATTCACCAATTTTTTATTTTTTTTAAAGCTGTTTGCGATCCAAACAATCTTGAAATTTTGCTGCTGAATATCTACAGAACCCCTGGCAATTACCTATAAGCACTTTATTGCTTGCATCTCGGATTTTGGAGGTCACAAAGTTCCCTCAGCTAACGGAGTTTCTCTTTTTAACTTGCTTTTGCAAACTGACCAAAATTGTTCTTCAATAGGTTTTAGCTCAGAAGAGTATATGAGGGAAGATATATACATCCATAACCTCGACTTTCGATATTATACAGCTTAATAGCTGTATTCTTATGAATGCTTACATTGTCCATTACAAGGCAATGACCTTTGAATTCCTCATATTGATTCATAATAACATCAATAGTAGTGGCAACAAAATTGATAAAATATCCACCAGTGGCAATACCACAACTAACAGTTTTTGGAGTACTTTGGGCTGTTTTCTTTTTTTTTTTTGTTTGGTGCTGTAGTTGCTGGACGTCTCACTTTGATATTAACAACACCAACGCCACGGGAAAAAAAGTGAAAATGAGATATAAACTACAACTTTTCTGAAAAAACTACTATGACAATCGTTGCAAAAACTGCTTTGCGCAAAGATGTTATCGGAAAGGTATAATTTTATAATAATTTTATGTAAAGAAATAAATAACTGCAAATTTTAAAATAGCTATTTTCGCCTTTTTTCGCCTTTTTTCGCCTTTTTTCCCATAGTGCAAAATAGGATTTACAATAGCCCCTAATATGGCTGTGGTTCGAGCTCTTGTTTTGGGAGTCTTCACAATCTGCTCGCTCTCTTTTCTTTGACCAAGCAAAAGTACGTTTCATATTGATATGAAAGGCAGCCTCATCAATGAATACACAGTTGCCTGTGTAATACATGTCAATTTCGAGCCAGTGTTTGACCTATTGGTATCTTTCCTCAATTTTTTCTGGGTGATTACTCTCTACAGAATGAAAATGTACTCTTTTCAGACTCATATCACACTTGGTTGTAATAAATTTATGGAATGCTGATTTGGAAATACTAAGGTCAATAAACTGGCTGTTGAGACTTTCCATCATTTGATCCAAACCTAAGCCTAGCTACTCATCATGGGTTTCAACTAAATAATCCTTGTGCACATCAGTCAAATTAGGAGGTCTTCCAGCGTGTCTGCCACTATCTTCTTGTCTCCCTACTATCTCTACGTCTTCATTATTATTGTTTTTCTTAACCCAGTTTCGAGAGAGTTAGTACAAGAATATTAGTGCACTAGCTTAACATCGACCAAAAATGACCTAAAACCAATTGAAAAAATTGAGCATATATATTAAGGTGCCAATTTTTTGTAGCCACAACAAGATAATAAATCCTATTAAAAGCCACTTTTTATTTTTTGTTTCAGCAAAAAATATAGATTTTGGTCAAGTTAATCAAAATAATATATTTTATTCCATATCACCTTCTACAAATCTACATTCTAATCTGGTAGACAAGATACTATAAGTGTGGCTCGAGCAAATTTATAGTATAACCGATGTTGCATCCACAGTTTTGTGTAGGCATCTTGGTTAAGATTATTATCTGATTATGACACAGTTTAGTAGGGCATGTTCTGTATTGTTGTGTAATATGTCATAAAGCTCAGTTTGAAATGTCAAAAGGGTCAATCGTGCAGTAAATAACGAAGTTGTTTACTAAAATAAAAAAATATAAAAATAAAAGCGGTAGAAATACAATTATAATTAGCTAATGTTTTATTATTACAAAAGATTTCTGAAGATTAAATATAATTGAAAAAGTATGAGGGTATTTATAGTAATTTAGAGAACTTGTATACCATCAGACTTGAATGGAGTAATCTTCTAAATTTGAGTTGTTGTTACTGATATCATATTGAAAGGATAAATCATGCAAAACATGGACCATAAAGGGTTGTGTGTCAAGTGCGACAACGTGGGCCTTTTGGGAGCTATTGGCTATATATCTATTTAGGTAACCTTGATTTTAATTTGTGAATTCTAATGTGTGCTTGAAATCTTATTTATTGGTAGTGTAACTATGACACAGAGGAATAGTTATTGAATTGGGTATGTGGAATATATCCACTTTTGATCTCCATTTCATCTGATGTTAAAGTTATAGCACCGCAGATTTGAATAGACTTATACCATAAACAGGATATGTTAATTCAAACTAAAATAAACTATTTCACCGAAATATAGAATCTTGACAGCTTATAGTAAAAGACCAATTAATATTCGGATAAAGTGAACGAATACTTTATATTAGACTAAGATCATATTTTAGTATATGACTAGCTATCTGAGATAGCTTTTAGCACAATAAAGAAGATGCTAACTGACTTGATCTGGTGTATTATTAATAATCTACAGAGATGCCAAGCGACATTAGTATTAGAACATTTGTCCATAGAAAACTATATAAAGAGGAATATTTGCCTATCAAAGGAGAGTTTCTCAGTTTAATATATTTCGGTTAACTTGATAATAAAAATCTACAATTATCTAGTTGACTTTCTATTGTTTTATATTTTTTTCCGCGAATATCCTATCATCCATAGTATATTCCACAGGGTAAAATACTTCTTGGTAGATATGTCATTTGTGTAATCGATTGCACTTTGATCAAGAGTGCTATCGTTCACACGACATGTATTGGTTCAAAAGTATTTTGTATTTTCGCATGCGTTTGTTATTGTGTTCACTTTGAGTATCTCTTTATTATTGCTGCACTTTAATATCTCAAGTGGTATGAACTATGTGAGTGATACTTGTAAATTAAGTTATTTTATGATCATCAAGCTTTTAGTATGTAATTCCACTGCAAATCGAAATATTCGTGCCAAAATATTATTACACTTTTATTAATGATACATCATCCAGAGGATGTATTTATATACTTTCATTATAACTAACACTAGATTTACTATCTTAAGGACATACTGTGGAACAACGTGGAGAACATGATGTAGATCATGTGAACACACTTTAATTTACTATAATACAAATTATAATAGACTGGAACATTGGATGTGCGACCTTGATATAATAGATGTTGACACAACACAGTTAATATTGTGGAATGTGGGATTATTGTAGCACATAGGTTTGATTAGATATATAATATATACTTAGCTAGATTAGTCATAATTAAAGAAGTCTGGATATAAAAGAGATGCTTTCCATCTTATAATAAAATTCTTTAGTTTTTGCGTGTGATTTACTTTCTAAAGTTCTCTTTATATTATATTATACAATTTTTATTGCAATAATATTTATCTTGAATCTTTTGGCAATTCAACCGATAATTCGGAAGGAAGTATCAATTACGGATATTCTACTTTACCATGTGGCTCAGTAGCACAATTAAGTCATGTCAAACTCAGTATTAATAGGCGGCGCTATTGATATAATTACTAGATCTCCAGGCACGGACCTTTATCAACAAATTAAACAAGAACAAGACAAATACTAAATATGAAATGATCTATCAGAATTAGGAGGAATTACCGAGTTACTAGTTTAGTGTTGCGTCCACAGTTTGTTATGATAATTTGGAAGATAATGCACCTTTGGATTTGTAATCCCAATTGGGAATAGGAGAACTAAATGACTTATGACAACACTCTTAGTGTGTTCCTTATAAATGACCCTAGAGTGAGGGATATATTTGATAAACATCAGGTACATGCATTATGCAGGAAACAAATATATCCTATGTTATGATAATAAATACTGATCTAATGAATAGTTATAATACATGGAATTTGTATATTATTAGGACAAATTATTGATATTAAATAAAGGTTCTCTTCAGTTTTTGTGTGTGATTTAATTTAGTCAGTTCCTTTATTAAATTATACATTTTTTCTTGCAACAATATTTATCTCAAATCTTGTGGCAATTCATTTAGAGGATTTGTGTCAAATCATACAATGCCGCATTCCGTGAGTTTATCATCATGCTACTATGGGACTATACAAGCATGATTCTATTATATTCGCACAATACCCACATGTTCATTCTAATTATATTATCATTCATATTTAATTCACTTATCAAATTAGCATATAAACACTCTCTATAAGCTCATAATAAAACGGTACTTTTTCATTTGAATAATATTATACGTTTACCTTTTGATAAATCATGAAATATGTCAGCTAGGAAGAGCACTCAACATAATGTTTTCTTGATTTGTTAAATCAATATGGATAAATACTTATCATATTGATCTATTGGTTCTATAATTGTATTCTCAGTAGTAAATAATGAACTGATATAAAATACCCATACTTTTACATCTTTATATTTTAATATGTTATAGAGTAATTCAAAACAAGCAAGTTTTTTTTTATTAAAAAGTGTTGGTATATCTTACTTTTTTGCAGAGATATTCAGGCCTATAGTTTTGACTTTTTAGCAGTAAAATAGCAATAAAAATATGAAATATTAGCACTAAAAAAGTTATGTCAATGGTTAGAGATAGGATATTTTTCGATACAAGTTTTTGGATTAAAATTGAACATATAAAATACACTGGTATATAATTATCTCTTGATGTTATTTATTATTTAATGAAACAAAAAAGTAGAGCGAAAATGAAAGGTGAGGCTCACTTTTCAAGGAGAATGAAATGAATTTTATCTGCTTTCAAATCTTCCAAAGATATAAAATACACTCATAAATAGGTAGTATAATGTAGCTAGTTTATATCTGTTTGGCAGTACCAAAGATATATACAAAAACTGTTTAATATAAAATTACTTACAGAAAAGAGGGCACGCCCCAATTTTGAAATTTAAAATTTTAATGCAGAACAAAGAATTCAGAATATGTTTAGCTAGCTCCTGTTGAGGTGCCCTTTACTAGTAAAGCTAGTCAATAAATAATGCTAAATTTGTGCAAATTTAAATAATCAGAATGAATAACCGAGATTTAGTAAGCAATGCAATCACTGATGCTATTAAATATTTAAAGTTTCGTCCTATCATGTACCGCAGTAAAACTTTAAAGTTGATCAATACACCTTGTATGTATAAAATACAGCATATCATAGGAGGTGTACTTTGCTAATTTCGTTTTCGACAGACTTGTCGATCCATCTATTGATTTAAATATACACTGTATAACATTCAATTTTATACTGCCAAAAAACGTGGTAAACTATCAAACCGACAAACTTTGTGTGACAATACCATGATATACACAAACATTGACGCAATCACAGCGTTTTTATATCCCAGTTTCTAGAATTTCCCACCATAATTTTTTATTTTTGGATTTAGGTAATTTTAAAGTAAGCATTTGATGGATTTTTTTATTGATTGATATGAATAGACACAATATACTTCTTTGGCATGTAAAACTTTCTTGAGAAAAGAAAAAAAAAAGATGCATTTATAATAAGATTATGTTTTATATGTGTATGAGAATTTCAAATGAGATAGTCCTGTATGTACAACAATGTACACAAACACATTTGCATAAGCCACTGTTACAAGTATCATCTATACAAATTTTTGAGGGGTTTTCAATAAGCAGGCAACAAACTATTAGTTTCAGGCACAAATTTTTGTAAAAAAAAAAAAAAAAAAAAAAATAACAAAAAAAATTTAAAACTGGAAAGCCTTTTAACCTGAATTTGTTGGTCGAGATCGTCGGTCCTGTGGTATTGAATTTAAATCTGTACAATGCTTAAAATATGGTAATGTATTAATTCTACCTATTAAAAGTTTCCTCATAACAGTTAGAAAATGATAGCAATGTTTTTGAATTGCTTTTAGTATCGAGTTTACAATGTAAATTGAAGTAGAACATTGTTGCATATCAACATTTTCAACATTCAAGGTGAGCGTTAATTCGTTGCGGTTTGATTCGCTAGCAACATTGCCTGAAAACTCTTTTGTTCTGTACTTCCGACATCTCGGGCCAATGTTAAGCGCTTTCTCTCTTTTTATTATAAATTCCGGGTCAAAGAATTTTTATAAACCATGGATCCGTTAAAATCATTTTATACCTTTCTCTCTTTTTTATATATACCTGACTATCATATTGACATTTAATCATTAAATAAAAATGCCAGTAGTTGTTCCTTTCTTTTCAGGAGCAAAGCAACTTACAATTGATCTCGCCGAATCAGTTGTGATTCTTCGAGGATCTTCCGATGACAAGATTACCCATGTACTTCAAGGAGAAGTGAACATTGTCTTGACAAGACCAATGTTGATTTCGAGAGTTTCTATCAAATTTGTTGGTAAATCTTATAGTCTGTGGCCTGAAGGTAACATAAGATCTAATTGATATGATTTTGAATCAAACAAATACTAAATTTTATACAATAGGTATTGGAGCAAGAAAAACCAAATTATATCACGAAAAAATCATTCATGAACAAAATATTATCTTACAAACATTTCCCGAAAATCCACCCAAACATGAAGGTGTATTAGAAGCTGGAATTCATCGTTGGCCCTTTCAATTTTTACTTTCCAATCAACTAATTGAAACAATTGAAGACGACATGGCCAAAGTATTTTATTACTTATCAGCTTCAGTGCATCGAGTTGGTATGGGTGCTACCAAATTACGTTGTAGACAAGATATTCTTTTACTTCGTACACCAAACTGGTCAGACATTGCACTCACCGCCAATTCATTACCTACCACATCCATCAATTCTGAACGACAACTCGATGTCTGTGATGCATCTATTTGCATAGAAAAGTCAAATGTATCATCTGGTACACAGTTTCCTATTTCAATCTCCTTGTCACCCAATCGAAAGCACGTCTTTATAGAGGCTATTTCGGTCATTTTGACTGAAAAAAGAGTATATCGACTTCCAGAGTTCCAGGCCCGTCGGGTAGAATTACACGACTTTAAGGTGACACTAGCCAATGTCACTAGTTGCGTAGATCCAGCTCTCACTTCAACACATGGCCTGATTCCAGAACTTTCATTGAAAGAAATGCGTCGTGCTTTGGGTGTCAAGAATGCTCATATCCCCTTGGATGAGGGGCCCTTTCAACATCGCCTTGTATTTACATTACCAAACTGTGTCCACTTGAATCATACATCTACCTTTTCAGAAATTAGTATTCGTCACACTCTCAAGATTCATATTGAAGTAGCTGCAACTGCTGATGATGGTAGTCTTACTCGAACACATATTCGTTTGGAAACACCCATCACCATTTTGGATTGCCGTCTCAAGGAAGATTACAATGCTTTACCAACTTATGAAGAAGCTCTTTTACATGATTCTGTTATTGACGAAAATGATATGTCAGAAGCTAGTACTAAGCCCACAGGTTTCTTTATGTGTCCTTGTTATTTGGAATATAAAAAGAAAAGAAAATGTACTGGAAAAGATTGGATGAAGATTAGAGACGGACAACATCGACCTTCCGTTATTCATAGACAAGATTCAAATGAACTACCACCTGCTTATGACGTTATTGATCCAAAATTACAATAATAATAATAACAATAATTTACTACATTATATATACATATATTTCTTTTTACACTATTATCATTAATTACTTGCATTCCCCTTCTCCCTAATATATAATCCTTCTATTCTATTTTCATTACTTTTTTAAAACATCATTCTTACTAGATTGTTAGTGCATCCTAAATTTCACTTGTCTCACTAAATAAAAATCAAAACTTGTATTTTAAATTGTAAGTATTTTTCTAATTTGAGCAATAGCTAAAAGCTATTGTGAGAGCACTCAAAATAATTCTTTAAAAAGCCAAACTTTATGGCGTGAAACCTCAAAATGGTGCTGTTTTGTTAAATTCAATTGACACTATAAATTGATGAAATTCCGATATATTTGTTTACTATCATTGGTTAAAAATGCTCCCATTAAATCATGGTCGCAATTAAAGTAAATCTCGACCGCAATCAACTTGTAGTGATAGGAATTCTTCAAAATCTACTTTTTTGGCAAACAAAAAATATCATATCATATTTCATATCTTGAGCAATGTTCCCATGTCAATAACGACTTTTTTAAAACTTTTTATCCACGAAAAAAAAAAAAAACAAACCTTTTTAAAGTAGACTATCTTTTAAATTCAAAAAATTCGCACAAATAATATTTATTGTAAAATAAAATTGGGGAGAGATGGGGAAAATAAGCAGGTATAAAGAGAAAAATAAACAAAAAAGAGAGATTTGAGAGTGATTAGAACCAAAAATATGTGTAGGAGAGATTCTGTACAAAGAAAAAAGGGGGAGGGGGAGGGGAAGAGAGAAAAGATGTCAAAAAGGACAACGAAAAGATGAAGGAATATCTATAGGAGGGACTTTTTACTTTTTGTTATTTGTTAATTGAATGCATTTAGATAGCTAAACGAATCAAATCCTCCTTAGTTTCGATAATAGCAGGTGTCTTGATAGTCTTTCCCTTTACGATTTCAGAAAGACCTTCGCCAGAGTAAGAAACCCATGAAGACAATTCGAATTGAAGTTTTTCAAAATCGCCCTCGTGTTCTACCTTACCACCAGCAGCTTCAATGAAGCGCACGTGTTGTGCTACAACATCTCTTCTTGATGTTTCGGGGCAATCAGCACCTGTTCCAGGAGCATTTTTAAGGGGTGAAAATTCGTCCTTACGATCGACTTCAAGAACTGAGAAGGATTGGGCAAAAGGGAATACATCAAAGACAAAGCACTCGAGCTTCATACCAGAGTTTGATTTAGGTGAAATAACTTGTCCATTCTCATCGACATACTTGATCTTCTTCTTAGCGATGTGGTACTCAAGTTGAGAGGCAAAAGAAGGCACACGTTCCAAGAATTCGGTAGAGAAAAAGTGATTAGCAATGTTAGCAGCGCAAAGTGCGAGTGAGCCATCAGCTTGACGCTTTTCAGAAAGTTCTTGAGAGATTTCAGAATATTCAACAACACCGTATTTACCATCACGAACACAAACAACACCAACGGGCTCTTCAGGAGCAGTTTTACCAACAACCTTGACACCACAATCAGTTCCCTTGGAAACAGAGTAACCGATGAAAACGGGATCGGCAACACGAGCAAGACAGTTATCAACACAGTAACAATGAGAATAAAGAATGCCGCGTTCCTTTAATGAATCAATGACGCCCTTATTTTGAACAGCAGCGTAGATACCACCATTACCATCAGGAGCAATAGCAACCTTTTTTATAATTCAAGATAAGATTAGTTTGATTGAAACTACGCTTTAATAACAATGAAATATTTTACCTTATCCTTTGCCTCCAAAATGATCTTACCGTCCATGGTTAAACAAGGAAGTGTGCCTAATTGGTATCAAGAATTTTAGTTGAACTAGTCAATAAACAAACAAGCAGGTTTAAGCTAAATATTTATATCCTAATTGGCGTATGTACACGCATGGAATAGCATATGCCATAAATATTTTCCTTAATCCCTCCTCCTTCTCCCCTTCCCCTGATTTTTTTTTAATTATTCTTACCTTGTTCAAAAAAGGTGACATTTTCCTTCTTGAGACCAAAATAGTTGTTTGATTCAAAGAAATTCATAGTAGGGGTATTGGTAGGACCGGAAGTCATAATATACCAAGGAATGATACAATCCTTGAGTTGACTAGGCTTTTGATATTGACGCGCAATGTCTTGAAGACGCAAGATACGTTCAGCTTGAAGTTGGAAAAGGGACTTCTTTGAGGGTAAATCAATGTTATAACAACCCTTGGGATCTGAAGAGCCTAAACGAGAACCTTGACCACCAGCCATAAGAATGACAGCAACTTTACCTTGTGCAATTTGAGAAAGACCAATGGTTTTCCATTCCTTGAGTTGGTCTGCAGAAGCGTTAAGAACAGAATCGAAAACAGAATCAGGTAAGGGATCAGCTGTAGTATTTTGGCCAAGAACAGCAGCTTCAGCACCTTCAATAGCCTTTTTATAAATTTGATTTAAACGCTCTACATCAAGATCTATGAGTTGGTTTAAAAGTTGAGCTTGTTGCTCAATTTCTAATTCATCAAAGTAGCGAAAGACATGGCCTTGACCATTAGCTTCATAATGTTCCTTTAAAGCTTGAAGTTCAGATTCGTTGATGGGTAAGAGAGATGAAATGGTCATTTTTTTAAATTAATTGTGAGAGAAGAGAAAAGAAGAAAGAAAAACAAAAAGAACAAGATTTCATGTTTCCCTTTTTATAATATATCCGTTCATTCAATAGCGGGGTTGTTGAGCGCATCTATTCATATACAAATAATAATAATAAATGTGAATTGGGCAAAAATAGATTTGGTGCAACATACAATAAAGAGGAATTCCGCGGATTATATTTATCTTGCTTTATTTAAACTGTAGTTATATCTAATTTTAATTTAGGTGATGTCCATGTATCAAAATCATCATCATTATTAACATCTCCAAATACTTTAAGGGCTCGAATCACAAGTCGATATTCTCCAGATTTGAGAAGTTTTGGTTCATATTCTGTTGGTTTCAATGAACTATTCTTGGGTGTGTATTCTCCTGACCAATACCAAGAATAATAAGATGTAGAATATTCAGTAACGCTAAGGGTATTACGCATCATATATTTGCGAGTTTCAGTCATGGGGACATCTCCTATATATTCACCATTTTCGTTCAAAATCTTGACCTGAAGTAATGCTGTGCCTGTAAGTAATCTAGCAAGAATGTAAGGTCCGCCACGGGCTAATTTAATATCTGAATTGTATGTAAGATTAAAACGGCCAATTGAACCATCTTTTACAGTAGAACTGCCGTTGCTAAGTCCTATAGCAGGAAATTGATATGGTGCTGATGGTGATGGTTTGTTTGATCTATCTAAAATAGGAAGGTCCTTCATATTACCAAACATGCCAAAATAAGGAACTGATGCTTCTATTGATGTTTCATTTGAGGATGTAGAGATCATGATATAACCACCATATAATACATGATTTTCTAATGTAAAAGTCTTGGACGGAGGTTCTATATGGACACGGACCTTGGCTGATTCTCCGGCAGGTATTACCAATGAAGTTTTATCGAAATTTACTGTAGCAACAGAAGATTGATTACCTGCATAAAGACCAATAGGTTCATTAGGAGTATATGATTGATTCTTTGAAAGAGAATAACCAGTAACAGTTAAAGAGGGTTGATGAGATATATTAAAGGTTAAGTCATTAGTTGCATCATGATTATATATTGTGATTTCTTGTTGCTCCAATAAATGAGAGTTGGCTGTATCATTTAAACTGAGTTTGGCAGGTGAGACGTGGAATTGTTCAAAGCCATGCATGGCCTGTGCTACATCAACCACCCCAGCACCTTGCCGAATAGGGGAATCACCATAATGTGAAGCGGAGATAGGTCCTTTTACTATAGTATCGAAACGTGCGTATTATAAAGTTAATTACAATATTTAAATTTGAAATCAAATCTTGTGTATATGAAGTTTACCTGTACTAGCAAAGTTCATTAAAACGTTCTTTACTAAATCTGGACTACTTTTTGTGCTATTTCTGTTTGATAAGAAGAGTGCAACATTTGCAGAAACGTAAGGAGCACTGAATGATGTACCTGATGCAAATCTGTAGGAGCCTTGATATCTAGGCACAGTAGAAAATACGTTACCACCAACTGCAACTAATTCAGGTTTTAATTGTAATTCGTTGGTGGGACCAAGAGTAGAATAACCTGATATACTATCTGATTCACCTTCTGGTGCTTCCATAGCAACTAGAGTATTTGTAAAGTGTGCTTTTGTTGTTTGATTCTTTTGCTGCGTTGCTTTAAAGATAGTTTTTCCATCATCGTTATTAATAAATGCGACAGGCAATACAGCACTTGATAACGTCTCAAATGATGTGGTTGCATTTTTAGTGTTTGTATATAAAACTACTGCTTTAGCACCTGCAGAACGCGCATTTTTTATCTTGGTTAAAGTACTACAATTTCCATCTTGATGAATCAAAACGATTGTATTATTGTATTCATGTGAATTACCAAAATTTTCACAAGCGTCGTTTTTTTGATTGAATGTTTTACCAGTAGCAACAATCGGAAGAGTGGCATTTAAAGTGAGGGCAGTATTAACAAATGTACGATAAGTTATATCAGTTTCATTTTCTTTTCCTGAAGAAATCAGCTTTAAGATATATCCAGGTACATGACTATTCATGGTGGAGCCAACAGCAATGACGTTTTTACCACTAGCAGGTGAAGCAGTTAAAAAGATCCCGCTTGTACCACTATTACCACTTGCGGTAATCACTAAAAACTCAATTAATACAACTTGTTTCATTACATATTTCTCTACAAATAACGCACCATGAACTCCTTTTGATACTAATCTATCTGCCATCACTGACAATACATCTTCTTCCCAACCTCCACTAATACCAAGAGAAATACTGACTACATCCATTTCAGCCTAATAATGTTTACATAATTATACGTAAAGGTTACTAAAACTAAATATAAACCCATGTGCTTGATCTAAATTTAGCATTTGCTTTTTACCTTGTAAGCCATTTCCATTGCCTTTAAAATAACATCATTGGGTGAGCCTGCATAATTACAGCCATAAACTCTAGAAAAGATTTTGAATTAATCATTTATTTTTGGAATTTTTTCTGTAAAAAAAAAAAAAAAAAAAAAAAAAAAACAACTTACTTCCACATGCCTAAAGTAACACCAGGAGCTACACCTGTCCAATTCTAAAATATAATATGTAAATAATTATATAACAAAATGCAAAACAAAAAATGAGCTTACATAAACAAGGTCTTCTGCACCAATAATACCAGATACAAATGTTCCATGACCAGTTGCTGAAGCTAAATAAATTATAAATATATGACATAAGATGAAATGATAATAGCTTTTTTTTTTTTTTTCGTATAACATTAAAAAAAGAACTCACTTGAATTTACTGGACAGTTATCAATAGGATCATTGCTTTCCTTAATTGAGCTTGTATTGCCATTGAAATCATTACCCACCAAATCATAACCATAAGCAACTTTGCAGCCCTGTCCAAAACATCCACCTAATGCTGGATGAGTGTAGTCAACGCCTAAAATGCATGTGATTTTAATATGCAAGTTTCATGTTGTAATGCTTATTGCTTTTACCTGTATCAATGATGCCAACTTTAACACCGGAACCATTTGATTTTAAATTTCGAAATTTGGTGTAATCTTGAGTTAATAAAGGAATAGTATTCTATATTTACATTGTCAGAATATTTGTTAAAATTTTTGTGTTTTTAGAAAAAGAAAAGAAAAGAAAAGAAAATAACCTCATTTTGGGGTGCAAATGTTGTAACTGTGGTATCGTTCTCACTAACTTGAGCTTCATCGTTATCATTGCTGTCAGTGTTTTTAAAATCAGGTACAGGTGCATGTAAATGAGTACGATGGTGAATAGGCCAAGATCTCTTAATAGCAGGATGATTTAATAGGCTTTGTGCAATTTTCTCGTCTTTAAATTCGATAGCAGTTCCTGTTAGTAAATCGCTGTCGTAGGTATAGCGAACATGAATGTCATTGGTATGTTTTTGAGTAAATGCTGTGGTCTCATCGATTGAATTAAATTCCAAAATGTATTCATTATTCTTTTTGTCTTTTTCTAATGCTGCATTGACAACTGTTGTACTACAAATAATGGTTACAAGTAGTAACAATAAAACGCTTGACATTGATTTGTCAATTAACGCCATTGATTTCCTCTTTTTTATTGAACAAGTATAAGAATAAAACATTAAAAGAAAAGAAAATAAGAAAGAAAAAAAGAAATATAAAAATAGGGTTTTTAAGCTTTCAAGATTTATTAATTGAGAAAATGATGTCCGGGAACACAAGTTTATAAACCTAACTATGAAATCCTACTAAATTCAAAATAGCAAAACGAGAGCAAGATGAGCGAAAAACATGTCATCGAATGAAATGGCTTTAATCTTTTCAACTCATAAACAAATCTCTCTGCTCCTTTTAACTGTAAAAAGTTAGGTGCTTTAATATATAATAAAGAGCCAAGATTTTTTTTTAAATTAAAGTTTCGTTATTTTATTTTCTATATTTATATAAACCAGTGAGAATGTCATTGATACGCATCTAGATTTCAACACTGATTGTCATATATATATAATACAAGTAAAACAGAATGAGCGCTGTGTAATCGAAAAAGAACTCTATAACAATTATTATTATCGTTTATAAACGGAGTCTTATTTACAGCTTGGATGGTTCATATACAAAATGTTGATCCAGCCTCTTTTGTTCACTCCTTGAACGTGTTTATGAGATACATTTATATCGCGGATATTAGCGTCGCAAATATATGATATATCCTGAAAAACTGGGCATACATACTCAAGAATAGTATACTGATCATAATCAAATAATAATAATAATAATAATAATAATAATAATAATAATAATAATAATAAAAGGTGGACAAATCCTGAAAATAAATTATATTTACAGGTTCCTGCATAAAAACTGAGATAATAGTAATAATCAATATTTTAAATTACTTTCCCAAACTTTTAACACTTGTAAGAGATTTCATTAAATATGTGATATATTCTATACGCTCAAATATCTATTTGCTTTTAAATTACAACATATACTAAAAAATACCGCTTTTATTAAAAAAGAGAATTGTATTTTGTATCACCATATGCTATTTTCTGTTTTAACCCCTATTCCTGTGCAACAAAATATAATGAAATTGACATGTTGGATATTATGTGCTGTGTCGTGTTTGCACAGAGGGTTGCTAGTACTAGTTTAACATCACAAATAAACTCTTTGGCGAGTTGGTCTTTGTATACAGTTATAATTCTGTGTATCATGAGCCCCGCTGTATATTCCTGATTGTCTAATAATGATAACTATAATGAAATGACGTTATTTAATATGTGGAAGGGAATATCATATGCATTCCCCTTTTTTTTGTAAATATTGTTTGACTTCTTGGTTTTCTGTTAAATTATACATTTTGATAGATTTCGTGTTTGAGTAGTGCTTTTTTAACATTTGTCATGTATAATGATAGATTGTTTCATCGCTGTAATTTATAACTGAACGATAAAATATTCCCCAAATAGAAGTAAATGCCATCTAAATGTTGTCAAATTATATAGATTTGAATCGGTCATGTTATGCTACCTGTTCCTAAAATTATTCTACATCTCATAAAATACTCAAAAGCACATAAAATTCAATGATTTATCCGTAAAAACTGGGTCCGACTTTTCATACCTGCTCGGCCTTTCACTAAATCACAACAAAATAAAAATATATACACATGTACTTGAGATGTTCAAGTTTAATACAAAAACGCATATTCAAAAAAATACTATCTCTAATAGTTGGTATAATCTAATTAGTGCTAATGTTTCAGATTTTTACACATATTGCTAAAAATTAAAAACTTTGAGCTTTCATATTTTTGCAAAAAATTAAGATTTACCAACATTCGCTAGTAATAAAACTTACTTGTTTGTAGTGCTTTATAATATACTTAAGTATAAAAATTTTTTGGGCACTTTTTTTTCTTTTTTTTTGACATTTTTTGTAGTAAATTTCAAAATATTCGTTAAAATGAGTAGCAGTTGTTTTTAATTCCTATAATAGATCTCACTGATCTCTATCAGGTTCAATTAAGGTTTTTTTTTAAAAGATTGATTTTTCGTAGACATATTCTCAAAAATATGTAAAAAGAGAATATCCTCGGTTTTGTTCCAAAAAAAAAATTGATAAAATCTGATTTTCTCTATGCAAAAGGTAGGTAAAAAGCTTATTAATAATTAGATCAATAGATAATTTAATGACGCATTGTATATAGTATAGAAATTTGAAAAGCTTATCAGAAGTGGTATGTATCTTCAAAAAACCTTCAAAAATCTAATCGTATTTTGCGTAAAATTATATTTCAAGCATTTGTCCAAATAATATTTATTTAAATACAGAACTTATAGCTGTACAAAAACTATTCAGGACAGTATCTTAACTTACTTTACAATTCATGAGTTATTAGGCAATTTTGTTTTTTGAATCATTTTTGGATCAATTTATCAAATTGATTTTGGGCTCGGCTATTATAGGTATTAAGCTGTAGCGCGAACTATTTTTTAATTATCTTGACTAAAAATCAATATTTCTTATTGAAACAAAAAATGCAGAGTAGTTTTCAACTAAATCTACTTTTTGAGTATAAAAAACCCGAGTTAAAATTTTACAATCAATGTTATACAGTCAAACCTCGATATATGGTCCCTCAATTATAAAGGAAACCTCAATATAAAGGAGATTTTTGTATCCACCGAAGACTGGTGGGCAAGTTTTACAGCTTAAAATCCCTTACTTCGAATTTACATTTAAGGGAGGAGCTTTTTCTTTCCACATGTCCCTTATTTTATTATAATATTACTGGCCCCAAAATTAAAATAAAGAGAACAGTTTTAGGTACAAAATTCTTTTACTAGTAGATGTAAATACTGAAAATGTTTTCCAATCTTTTGAGAAAAACCCATTTAATGTAATTTGATTGCATCTGCATTGTATTACGGGTTTTTTTTATATCGTAGGTAGAAATCTACTATATCTTTAGGTATTTTGAAATCCTCATTATTTGTAGCGCAGCAACAAAGTTTGAAGTAACATAACCTGAACTTGCTAGAGTTTTTTTTTTCATTTATTACAGGAATAACATCGTTTGTTTCTTCCATATCGTCAATTTCATCATTACCATCATGAATTAAGGATGTGGTGTGATTATCTAAGATGCCTTACTTCATTCCTTTCTTAAAACTTAAAACTGAAGTTGATCTGTGTTTTAAATTTGATTTAAGGGAGGTTCTCGATATAAGGGACTTTTTAAAAGAAACCACGAGCGCCCTTAAATTGAGGTTTGACTGTAGGTCAATGTTAGGCCAACAGCTTACTTATTTTCTGTAATTAACCTGTTTGTTTTAGAGCAGATACCTATCAATAGCCATACATGGTAGAAGGCACCTACAATTTAAAATTGACCGAATTTTAAAACGGTCTTGAATAGGTAGCATATATGAAAATGGCCCATTATTATAACAAAAAGCTGTCTTAGAGTGCGGAAGCCTGAATAATTGTCTTCCTTTTTATGCGGCAAATTAGTGCCTAATTATTTTAATAAAGGATTTATTCTAAGTCAATACACATAACATTAAAATAAAATTGATATTATCTTTTTTTTTATATATATATATATTCTTTTGGCTTTTATGTAGGACCTTGCATTTTCTTATATTACAAAATTTGTCGTAATTCCATGCTCAAAACTCAAAGCTGATTTTTTAGACTAGTAGGTATCTATATTAACAACGAACAGTAAAATGGAATATCAATTGAAAGCTTGTTTGATGTTCAGCATGTAAAAAAAATATCAGGCATTATTTAGCTATTATTGATTATGCATTTCATATGAGATACACAACCTTCAAAATCGTATAGCTCTATTTATTTCAGAGCCAATTTGTAGAATTTGAAGCGCTTTTTTTTTTTTTTTTTAGAAAAATTGCAGGTTTACTATTGACAATTTATTTAAGGCCATGATGTAATTAATGTATACAAACCGAATATTCTAAGAGTAATATTATTTATCGATTATCAAAATTATTTAATTATCAATGTTTGTGCGCAATTGTTGATCAAACATGATACGATAGATTCTGATAATGGTATAAAATTATTGATTTGGAAGAATAAAAAAAAAAAAAAAAAAAAAAAAAAAACTCTATTGGAATCTGACGATAGTGATCAACTACATGTAGATCAATACCAATGGTCATGTAGTAGTATACAAAAATATCACACAATAACAACCCAATTTTTTTTATATCATATTGAATTAAAACCATCATCGCCGATTTGGAGTTTCTTGTATATGCTACTAGAGAAACAAAACTAGTTTTATTGAAATCACGATCCAGGTACAAAAATCTGCCTTGTTTTGATATCTAAAACTACTGTTTAGTGTTTTTTCTAATAATAAAGCATGGAAATCGACAGTGGTAAAATAAACAGTAGATGGATATAAATTACAAAGAGGATAGTGCGTCTACCGGTACTGTAACGGAATCAGACATCTGTCGATTTATACCTCCTTAAAATTCGAAAATATTCTCCCCCCCCCATCTCATTTACTTGATTAAATGGCCCAACTGTATTTTGATAATACTCCCCAAAAAGGATGAGATCTTTTACTACTGTATATACAGTATTCGGTTTAGTCGACACTAAATAAGTAATCCCCCCTATCAGTTTATTTAGTGGTGTTATTTTCCAAATTTAGTTAATTATAGTGTCGCATTGACACAGCTTTTCAACATCGTTAAATACAGCCGATATGCTTGATGCCCATAAATTTACAATAGCTTTTTGAATCATCAATATCAAAAATATTGGGGGTATTGAAGCTGCTTTCTTTTTTTTTTTTCATCCAAATCAAGTTAAATGTATGCTCGCATTGACACAACTTTTTTTTTCTTGAACATCGTTGATTCTAGTTTATATGCCAGATGCTCATGTAAATGACACTTTTTGCTTTTGCAGCAACAGTAAAAGTGGGGTCAATTGTTTGATTAAACTCAAGGTTTTGATCTTGCTTGCGTTACTGTCCACTACTGCCTTTCTCCTTTACAAATTCCTGTCTTGACAGCAGTCGGTTAACCTAGACTTAATGCACAGATACATCATGTAAACTTATGCTATATTAATTTGTTTTCCCCACCATTGTCATTTCTATATTGAACATAATAAAAGTGGTTTACTTCCCCTTGTTTTGTTAAAATTGATTTTTTTTTTCCAGGTGTCAAATTGCCAATTTTTTTTTTGTCTCTCACAGTGTACTTATGGGGGGGCAGTTTGGTAACAACAGTATAATACTAATTTATTTATCATGCTTGGGTGGGACTGGCTCGTATCCTGCTTATTCTGCATAATTTACTGTCTATTTCTCTCTCAAACTAGCCAATATTCAATATAAAAATGAATTCTTCAAACAAAGATATACGAACAGACCTTCGAGATATTAAAAGTATGTTGACTATGGTTCATCAAGCAATAAAAGCAATTGAAGTTAGATTGGCATTCGAATCTGATGATCAAATTGATGTAGCAGATTGTCCAAAGATGTTGACCACAATCAAACCAAACTTTGAGTTTATTGATAGACCAAGAGCCAGAGATATACATGAAAACTGGAATAGTAAGCGAAGTCGAGAAGATCGTCTCATTTGCCTTTTAAAATTTCAAATGAAGCAAAAATTTGAAAAGCATAGCTTGGAAGAATTGTATATCCCTTCTGAAACAGCTTACTATCAAAAAATATTGGAAAGATCTGAAAATATTTGCGAAGAGTTTATTAATTCTATGACAGAGAATGGTTATGTTTGTCCTGCTGATGTGTTTTATCGTAGGCTTGAATCGACGATTGCAGAAAAGCTACACAAGTACCATATCGAACCTCAAAGATGTGAGAATAACTGGGCAGCAAGGCTTTGGTGTTTGCCTTTCATTCATACAGAAATACCCTTTGGAATTCAACAATTAGTCATCTTGAAGACTGATAATGATTCATTGGATGAAACGTAAAAATTACTGTGAATTCTCGCTTGTAGTTTCTCAAAATTAGCTCAATATGACAAATATATTATTTTACATTCTTGTTGGCTTTCTTTAGCTTATTATGATATCCACCTAAATAAAGATATAATTTGCTGACATAAACCTATTATTAGTCTATTAAATTCGATTGCTACTAGAAGAATCATTGGCTGTTTAGTAAAATACAATGATTTCAATGAAAATCAGATTTACTTTGGCATCATAGACGATGAGAACCAATGTATCAAGATTGAGATATAGTTCAGTTTCTATCAATAAACCAAACTACCAATTGTGATGAGCACTTATGTTAATAATCTCATACTGAATTCTGGAAGGCTATAACACCATACATAAAAACATTGATGAGGCATGCCAGATAAACTAGCTCACTCCTTGCCGTCCCCAAAGGTTAACAAATGCTCAATATCAAAAATCTAAATGTACATTAATTTAGACTTGATACATCTACCAAGGATACCATAATTTCAGCCCCTGAATATGATATTTGACATTATGTCCAAAACGCTTCCCCTCCCCCAACACACTTTACAAGTATTCAAGATTTATCTTCTCCCTATTCTAGCCAATACCACCACATCTCTATCTCTCTTTCCCCCCCCCCCCATTTCCTCCTCCTCCCATCAAATCCAACATTTTTAATGAACTTTCGATATCGTAGATTACAGCCTACAAACTTCGATATCGACAATTGCAGGCTATACAGCAGCATCCACTACAACTCCTATCATGCACATTGCGTCTGTTCATCTACCTTTATGATCTTAATTTAGAAATAATCTACAAATCTACCCCCATTGCGTTTTTGATTTGACACATCTCCTTTCAACATCCGTCAAAACCAAGTTCAAAAGACCTCATCCATGGTCTGTTCTTTACTGTTTAGTTTCCAAAAAAGAAAAGAAAAAAGTTTGGGTATTGTAGTAAATAATCAACATTTGCAAATCATTTTTATCTCTAATATTTCTTGATTTTTATAAACAAACCCTTATTTCCAGCATTTTTGATGTAATTGTTTTTGGTGGCTATCTTATACTCTCCTTCCTTCAGCCATTATCCTCTACCCACCATGTAAACAAAATAAACTAAACATCTAGAACGCCTCTCTCTCTCTCTCTCTCTCTCTTTTTTTTCTTTCCAACCCCCCCCCCACATATACACACACACGCACACACATGTAAAAGTTCATCACATTTGACAATATCGACTACAATATTGCGATCAGTCAAATGAACAAACAAACATTGCATATAAATTAGGCACTGTTGCTAATGCCAATTAATTTGCTTACTTCTCGGTATCCACAGGTTGATCTGACATTCTCTGTGTGGCTGCATCGCAGTAATTGCCATTATCTTGATTTTTTGTTTTGGAAGATTACATATATTGGATCATACAGTTATAAGTTGTTTCAAAGACTCCCAATACCAAATTCAAAAACATTTATTATTGCTACTTTTTTTACTATATTTTCTACTGCACTCATCCCTAATTCCTCGATACTCGTATATATATAATGAAATCAATTATTAAAAACAATACCTCCACATCAATCATTAAATAAGTTATCCAAATAAACTTGCAGCTTTTTTTAATCATTATACGAATTAGTATATCACTCAAGTTAAATTGTAGAAATTTTATTGTTGATGCATCAAAAGCTGTTGTGGTTGAGCACTTTTTTTATGTAAGCATTGGGCCATTTATCATGCTAAGAATATTTAAAAATATTCATTTTATCGAATACGATTTGTATATTTGATGCTTTATGCTTTGTTTTGTATTGTTTGCACAGCTCAATTCACTTCATAAAGCTTGTATTTGTATATTTTAAATCCATTTTATAAATTGTTTTGCAATAATGCATTCCCTCCCCCCATTACTCTCATACAATCAATCATTAGATTTAGAGATCAATATCCCCCCCCCAAAACTTATACTCACACTACTCTTTTTTTTTTACAGATCAATACCCCCCCCCTAAACACTAACACGCTGGTTTTTTTTTTTTTTTTTTTTTTCAAAAATCAATCCTCTCCCATCCCCCAAAGTAATCTCATACACAGTCTTATAGATATGAATATCCTCCCCCCCAAAAAAAAACTACCACACTGATTTTTTAAGATCAAGACCCCATTATCATTGAATAAAGTGAAATATTAATGGGTAGACACAGTTGTTATTGGAGGTATACTGGTGCTCAATTGAAAGATATTGATGTAACTTTTTTTTTTGTCTTGAAGAAAAAAGTAATTTCTAATCAATACTTATTTTTTTCAATCAGAAGCTGACGAATATGAACTTATATAAACGAAATACTACTGGAGGTGCTGTACTTGGTGCTATTGAACAAATAACAACGAAGAGCTTGCAGGTCTGCAAATATAATAAATGGATGCACAAATGCATCTACCTTTATAAAATGCCTCGATGCTACGATTTGTTTATGGTAGAACATCATTGATAACCTACATGAACATATTATATTTAATAAAAGTGCTCTTGATGAATCATTTTTGGTTTTGGTTTATAGTGTTTAAAAAACTTGATCTCATTGAATATATCTCTTTTAGAGTAAATAGTTACGATATACTTGACCTCTTTCCCCACCCTGCCCCCCAATCTCATCATCAGTAATAAAAGACCACAAATCCCCCCCCCAAAGAATAATACTGAAGCAAGAAAAGAGTCTTTTAATTTTCCAAATATAGATGGATATAACCATCGAAATTTATCGCCTATGATTTCGATGAGTATCATTTGCATATCCCTAACTATATATATATATTCCACGCGCATAAAGCTATATTAAAGTTTTATGTGTAGAAAAAAACAGAACCCACCTATTTAATTTTCATATTTATTTATTTTTTTGCCCCTTTGATTTTGTATAGCCTCCTTGCAAACCTAAAGATTCAAATCTCAAAATCGAGTAAAAATATCCAAATTTTCGATTTCTGTTTGTATGATTGCTTCCGTCTATTGAACCCCCAGAATAATCCCCCAAAATAAACCATCTAAAAATCCAACCCCCAACTAAAATACATCAACATCGGCCATCACAAACACATTTTACGATTTTCAATGTTGGTAAACTGCTTTTATTTTTGGTGGTTTACTTGCCTCTCCCCCCCCCCAAGAAGCATGGCACCCACCAAAATCCGAAATAAACTTTTTAAAAATTCAGGGCAGGCCTTGAGATATATGCTTTCCACCGTTATCGAAATGAATTGCTGTAAAACTCGATATCAAAGATATCTGCCAAATGCCTTTTATTTCATATCCTCTCCCCCCAAGTTATCTCAAGTAAAAAATTCTGTATATTTATTGAAATATTTGCTTGAATTCACTTAATATTTTTTAGTAGTTTAGATTGAGTATATTTTTATAGCAATAATTTCTATTTTCTATATACATTTTATTGAATAAAAGCATCATCCATTATAGAAAATGCCCACAACCCCCAATAAAAATGTAATCTTGAATGAATTTGCTCAAGCCTTCTGCCCCCCCCCCCAATCAACCCTTGAATATATTTACATGCAGGAGAGTTCAATTTTTTTTTTATCATCATCATTTTCTACTCAACTTTCATAACGAATTGTTCATTAAAAAAATGAAATAAATATATAAAAATTAGATGAGTAAAATGATGAAGACCTAAGCTATTTACTCATGTAGTTTTTATGCTTAAATATTTATTGGAATATATCAGAATTAACATGTAATCGAGGTACAAAATTTGTAGAAAAATCTCAAATTGAAAGAGGGGGGGGTCAAGTCAAAAGTCAAAATGGTATATAAAGAGACACTTTTTTTCAATCCAAAATCCAAAATCATTCAATAAATACAATAATAATACACTTGAGTTCTCACTTTTTTTAATCTTTTGTTCTATTTCTTCTTTATACATGAATAGTCAAATCCAAACACAACTTATTACAATCTTATTTGTCCTTTTCTTTGCATCAACACTTTCACCTATTTCTTTAGTTTTACACATTTCAACAATTTTCAATATTCATTTCTTAATGCAATCATCAACATCTCAATCATTAAACAAAATTCCCTGCACATTCATCAACATGGATAAAACATCTCAATTATTAAAAAAGCTTAAACCTTCTTCAAACACAGTTGCTCCAACTAAAGCAGCACCAGTAAAGCACATCCCAATCACAATTCCTGCTAAATTGACATCAGCACAAAAGGAAGCTGCTCTTCCTTTTCTCAATGAGCAACCCCTTAAATCTAAATCATTCAAAGCAAAGGTAAAAAAAAAAAAAAAAAAAAAAAAAAAAAAAATAGTCAACTTGTATTTCTTCAAATATTTAACTATTTCATTTAGGCTTTGAGTCATTTATTTAAAAAATTAACATCCAAAAAAGATACCATCAAATCATCAGCTAAAAAGACACAATACAAACTCACATTCATTCCAATCATCAAAAAGAAAGATACAACAGCAACTGAATCAGTTAAAGCAGCAGCAACTGAGATTGTCTGGTATGACAATGATTCTTCATCTGAACAAGAAAGTCACAATGATGCTACTTCTCCTTGCATTGAAATTGATTCATCTGCTGCTGCTGCTGCTTCCATTACCAGTGACTCTCTTTCAATGTCTTCTTCTTCCGTTTTCGAAACTGATAACTCTGCTGTTGAATATGCTCAACGTATTTGGGATGAAGATAGCACAGTTTACGACGATTTAGATCATGTTGTTGAATGGATTGGCAATGGTAGATCTTGTAGCAATGCTATCCTCAAAGCTTATATGAAGCATTTTGACTTTAAAGCCCTTAAACTTGAACAAGCTTTTCGTAACTTGTGTTCTAAGCTTCATCTTAAAGGTGAAACTCAACAAATTGATCGTATCATCTCTGAATTTGCTGGTCGTTACTTTGAGTGCAATCCTAAATGTATATTTGGTACAACTGGTAAAGATCAATTGACTATTTTTTTTTTTTTTGTAGTTAAACCATACTAACACGCCTATTTTTCTTTAGATGTTGTATACGCTATCGTATATTCTCTTTTACTCTTGAACACCGATCTTCATGTAGCTCAAGGCGATTACAAGAAAATGTCTCGATCTGAATTTATTAAAAATACTATGGAAGCTATTTATTCTCAATTAGATACTCCTGCATTAGGAGAAGAATGTATGCTTTCCGATGATCATAGAGCAAGCGATCTTTCTTCTCAATCTCTTGATTGGGTCCCTTTACAACGCACCCCCAGCAATCAATCTGCTTTCAGTTCAAGATCTTCAGTTTATGCTCAATCGCTCGATTCTTCAATACCTCGTAACTTGTCTTCTTGGACATTTGGTTCTAAATCATGGCAAATCGAGATCAAGGACTTGCTCAAGCAAATGTATTCCAATATCCGTCATATTCAAATTACCAACCCTTCTTCTCCTCCCACTTCTCTTCATAACAACAACAACAACAACAACAGCAACCGTATGAGTGCTGCTTTTAAGCGCAGTGTTGGTACTATTATTTGGAAACGTGATTCAATTGTTCATAATGATGAATCTAACTCTGTCTCTGCTTCCATTACATCTGTTCAATCATCTAGCTCTGTTATGCAATATCAATCTGTTGCTTCTCATCTTCAAAACGAACTTCCTACTTCTTATACTAGCAATGCTCCTTTCTACAAAGAAGGTATGGTTGTTCGCAAGCATCTCTTGGAAAAGGCCAACCAAAAGGCCAAACATCGTGATTGGAAAGATTGCTTCATGGTCATTGAACGTAGCCAACTTCGCATGTACAAGCTTGATAACTCTTCTACTGAATCTCGTACTACTACTACTACTACTACTACTAATACCAAGCGTAATCTCATTCGTAACACTTTAATGTCCAAAACTTCAAGCTTGTCTGATTCTTCTTCTCAAGTTTCTGATTCTAGCTCTGAAGTTGTTGGTGGTGGTGACTGGATGGCCAATGCTCAACTTTTGGGTTCCATTGATCTCAAGCATACTCTTGCTAATGCTCTTCCATCTGGCTACAGTCGTCAACGCAAGCATGCTTTTGCTCTTCAACAATCTAATGGAGCAGTTTTCCTTTTCCAAGTTGGTTCTGAAGAACAAGTTCATGAATGGGTCTCTACTTGTAACTATTGGGCTGCTCGTGAAAGCAAGGAACCATTAACTGGTGGTGTTAGCTCTATGGAATATGGTTGGGGTCACTGTTTAGAAAACATTGCTGAAGAGAATAGCAATGTCATTGTTCATGAATGGCAAGCACCTGTTCCTCCTACTATGAGCAGTTTATTGGAAGAATCAGCTCAACTTTCTACTCTTCGCAAACATGTCCAGGAGTTATCTACTGAATTAGATAAACATCGTGATATCAAGCCCGATATGGAAAGTCGTTTTGCTTCTTATAAATCTTCAGGAGTCAAAGCAATGAACAATTGGGAAAAAAAATCTCGCTATCTTTTACATGAAATCATCAAGTATCAAAACTACTGTGATTCTATTGAAAAGTCTCTTACTCTTCAAAGCAAAATTATGTCTGCTTAAATCTGCATTATATATATATATATATATATGTATTATAAAAAAAAAGTTATGTATTTATATTTAAAAAATTGTACTTGTATATAAAATAAAATTGTATTATCATCCTTAAAAGTAATTATCTTTCTATCCTCTTTTTTTTTTTTTTTGTATAAATTGAATATTTAAAACATATACAATATTTATATCTCCTATAAACATAACAAATACATATGTACAACTCTTCTTTATTTATTTCTTCTTTCATAGAGTATAAAGAACTGTTTGTATCATTGAGACCAAAAAAGTAAGCTCTTGATGATTTCTAATTCATTGACCCTAACAACGTTTTTATGTAACAGGTTTTTGGGTGTTTTTAGGATCAATTAAAATTATTAAATCCTTAAAAAGTGAAATATTTCGTTTTTTTTTTTTTTATTATTATTATTGTATTTTCTTGTTGTAGCAATATATACATATATTACATGATTTATCATCTTCGATAAGTTTATATCGTCAGTACTCTAAGTATATGTGGCAATAATCTAAAAAAAAAAAAAAAAAATCCAACTTTTAGTTGCTCACTTTTGAGAATAAAGCGTTTCTGAGTGACTTTTTGAGCGATTTTTTTTGTTGTACATAATGAGCAACGAAGATCTATTTCTTGAGATTTTTCTAGCTTCAAATACAAAATAAAAAAAAAATCCAAGCAAGCTTGCATTCCAAAAAATAAATTTAGCTAATTTTCTAATTTATAAGCTAGCTAAAAGCGATCAAGAAAATTCTTTGAATAAGACGTTTTTAATTGGTATTTCAATGATAAACCACGAATTTACAATGGTTGATTAATAATTAAAGATGCATTAGCATATATGTCATTTTAATCACAAATTGGTTGCAAAGACTAAGCAAGTATTGTTATATTCACTTGTTTATTTGATACGAAAACAGTATATATTCTTGCGAATCTGATAACAATCCGATTATCCGATAATTTTGAAGCCTCTGGTATTAAAAATAAAATTTAGTATTATTTGCTCTTGGCTGATCGTCATACAATTGACCTCATTATCATGATAATAGACTAAATGTAGATCAAATTTGTAGTTGTGCTTAATGTGCACTTAATATCAAAAAGGCTACTAAAAATAATTGCAAATGTTTTAGTGCTACGATTTTTTTTTAAGGTACGGAAACATTACATAATGAATAGCAATTGTAGAAAACTAGAAAAGATAGAAATATAAATGATATGGCATATGCAGAATCGAACAGCCCATATGATCTAGAACACATTTTCAGACAATCTGAGCATTTGATCTTTTTATTATTATTTCTGTTAGAGCAGAACGGGAAAATGTTTGTTGAAACTCCCTTGAAATTGAATTATGGTTTTACATTACTCTATGCAAAATAAAATGACCGGGTTACTAATGAAATAACGAGATCAAAAAAATACTAAAGATGACAGCCCAAAAAAAAAAATATTTTGATTGTATCAGGTTTCACAGTAGCGCGTGATACCACCAAATTGGATAAATGCAACAACGCACATATTATATATTATGAAAAAAAAAAAAAAAAAAAAAAAAAAAAAAAAAAAAGGGAATAAAGGCCATTAGCCTAATGCTTATTATATTATTAAAAACGTAATAATTGTCAGTTCCTTTTAATGTAATTTTTGATATTTCATTGGAAATTTTTGATTATTCGTTCACTCAGAAACGAAACTAAAAAATTACACAACAATAAAAAATCTTCTTGGCAAGAAAAATTTCCCAGCTTTTTTTTTAAAGTTGATTATTCCAAATGCAGTAAAATTGTAGAAAAAATATATTATGTACTTTCTCTTAGTGTACATGGAGTAATTTTAGGTTATATATATATATATATATAATATAATTTTTTGTTGATATTCAAAAGTATAATGGCTTCATGTACAATTTATTCTTTTAACTTTTCTTTTTTTTATTAACTTTGTATTTCAAATACAGAGAAATCAAAAAGTTGGGTTTTTTTTTTTCTGACCAAGATGTTACACAAGATAATTGCAATCTATAATTTGTGGTATACATGTAACAAAAAATGACCAGAGACCACATGTTTTTTTATTGATAAGTTTATAAATTAGTAGTAATTTGAGAGTAACATGAATAATTGTACTGTAGCAAATTGATACTGTACTGCTGCTGCTACTGCTGCATGTATCATTTGAATATCAGCCTAATCTATTTCGCACAAATCTCATATAAAATGGAAATTTCCGTTATCAAATTACCAGTTAAAATTCAATCCCGTTACCGGGTTATTTTTTCGAAAAAAAAAGTCTTGTGTCTTTGTATAATATATATATATATATATATATATATATAAGTTTATATGTTTAAAAATACATTATATATATATATGAAATACACACTGTGATTTTCAAAATGGGTAATAGGAAATAAATATTCCAGAAAAAGTAAGTGTAACTAGATGGAGAAAGGTAGAATTATAATATCAATAATTTAGGCTTTTCTTTCTCTGTCTCTTTCTCTCCTTTCCCCTCCCCCCAAATTGCGTCATTTTAAAACTGGGAGTAATAGGAAATTGTTGAATTGAGAAGCATAAGAAGGTTTTTTTTTATATATAATTACAAATATTAAGCTAAGAAAGATAAAAAGATAAAAAGAAGTTAGAAGAGGCGAGATTATACGTATTAAATGATGTTGTTTGGTGTCTTGAGGATGGCGAAAAAGATGTTTCATGCTGTACATATTGGAATGCATTTAGATAGTATTATAATTAATAGAGTATTAAGTTGGGGGGATGGATTTCGTGTTAGTTGTTCTTTGATTTTGTGTTTGACGATGGTGGTAATGAAACAATCTTCTTGGTTACTTTCTTCTTATCTGACTTTTTAGCCATTGATTTTTCTAATTTGGCGTCCATTTGGTCCAGCCAAGTATCATTCAAATACCAAAAGTTACTTTCTATTAATTTAGTCTTTTTATCTTCACCAACCTACAACATTTTGTTAGTTGTGGGAAACATTGAAAATTAAAAACAATAATGTATTTACCAAGTAATTTGCATGAACCATGAATGGCTTGATACCATGCTTATTAGGAAGGTCATGATCGTAATATACAAAGCCATTAGGGAAATGTAAAACATCAAGCAAGACAACCGAGGATGTTCGAAGGTCCATATTAAGATGATTTAAAGCGGCATTCATGGCACCTTGCTGAGTCTTTGCATCATTTGAATCTTGAATTTGAATTGTCTCTGCTAACAAACGTTTCATTTCAACTGTTGGGCGCATCAAATAAAAACCACTATTGATCTCTTGTTGATTGAAGCCTTCTTGTTGGAACAATACATGCGTTTCTTCTCGAATTTGTAAAAATGTGTTTATGTATTCTACCATACGAGGTCTGAGCCACACAATGTCAACATCTGTGAAGAAAACTGTAACATTTAAATATAGCAATTGCTGCACAACCAAAGTCTTTGAATGAGTAATAATACGATATTCTTCACTGAAATAAGTCTTAAAATCAGCTTCAACTTGTTGATGGAACCATACATCAGGAATAAGGGAAGCTCGATCACCATAACCAGCCAAGGTTAAATGATCATATAATTTTTGATCGAAGCAAAAAATCAGGAACTTGTCTTCACCAGTCTTTTTCATACTTTCAATCCAGTTGTAAACATGGTTACGCATACCATAATTAGCTGTAGCAACAATGAGTACTCGATCTTCTAACATATTGTTGTTAATCTTATCCATTAATTCTTTTGGTGGAGGTGGCAACGATTCTGGAATTTCGATTTGTTGTTGCTCATCAGTAGCAGTCTTTTCAATAATAGGTGGTTCAGGTTCTTTACATTGACAATTTGTGGGATCAAATGTACTAACAGTACTATTATTATCAAAAAATGTTTGTTCATTCGACAAATAACTTGCATCAGTAGACGATACAGTTGTTGAATGCAAATTATAAATATGGCCAAAGTAACTTAAAGTAGATATCAGTAATATGACAACTACAATTACAAGGCCCTTTCTATGATCTAAAGCGAATGCCATTTTTTTTTTTTTTTTTTTTTTTTTTATAAAAAAAAAGGAAAGAATAAAAATATGTATAAAAATGAAAAATAAAATAAAAAATGAAAGAAAGGAGAATAACCCATTTAATAAAGGTTGTACCATTCTATTAAAGAAAAATGGAAGCCGGACTTTTCAAAGAACGTTTTTTTTTTTTTTTTAAGGTTTCTTTGCCATAACAAGAAAAAGAGAACCAAGAGATTACTCGGCACAACTGCAATGACCTGAAAAAGAAAATCAGATTTGGGTGCTGCTGCAAGTTAAAAAAAAAAAGGCTAGGTGAACTACTTGGTAAGACACCAACTAAATTTTGAATGATAACGAACCTCAAATAAACAAAGTCTAAAAAAAAAAAAAGGGGGGGGGAGGGCCTTTATTTGGTTAGTTGTTGTGGTGAGATGGTACCTGATGGTGGCAATTCTCCACATTCCCAAAAGTTTATTACCTTTACAAAAAGTACTCAATTAACAACTTGAAAGAGTTTTTGGACAAACAAAAAAATGACAATGCGTCTTTAGTGCTCTCATTAAGTAATGTTTGATTCTTTATTTTTGCAATTTTATTATTGAAATTTTTAAAAAAAAATCCTTTAAAGAGAGCCTGACAGCCAACAAAAAAAAAAAAAAAAAAAAAAGGTGCCGCGGCCGTTTCAATTATTGAATATCCGGATGTATTTTCGTTTCTTTGCGTTTTGCTCTACCAAACTTTTGGCACAGTTTGGAGTTTTTTCGTCCTAAATGCGGGATTATCTCAAGCAAAAATATGTAAAATGTACATTACTTAACATGTATTCTATACGAAATTTTAAGGTGTTTAATGATGCTACTTATAAAACTTATTTTGCAATGGAAATTTTTAATAATCCTGGCTTTTTCAAAAAAAAAAAAAAAAAAAAAAAAAAAAAAACCAATTTGTGCCTAAATGCCAAGCTTTTATACAAATACTATCAAATTTTACGCTTTTAAATAATAGGACACCAAATTTCGGTCATTCTTCGTTAGATATTAGCTTAGTAAAAAAAAAAAAAAAAAAAAAAAAAAGTGGGATGAAAAATATAAAGAAGTGAATTTTGACATTTCTTTTGCCTGTAGTTATAAGGATTTGAAGGTCGATTACAAGTTAATTTTTTATGGTCCCAAAAATAAGAATAAAAAATATACCAAGTAAAAAGTGTGATAAAAGAAATAGTTTTGACTAAGTTTGTTTCTCAGAAAATAGCAAAAAGAACTCCAAAAATTCTTTAAGTCCATTTTTATGATAGTCTCTGTATGAAAACATAGATCAAACCTTAATTTTAATAGGCCTTTTTGATTCATTGTTTGTTCTATTGTATTAATTGAATTTAGAACTAGATTTTGGACAACAGAAAATTATCTAATCGAGTAATGAGGACACCCGGCAATAATGCCGACAATCTTAGAAAATATCCCGAAGGACCAACCTCCATTGCTATGAGAGTATAACTGAAAGAAATGTTTCTTTCATTCAAACTTGATATATTGAAAATAAGTTAATTGCCAGATCAGATATCTTTTATAGTTATGGAAAAACTTTAGATAATAAATTTTGTAGAATTTGGTCCAACATCTTGATAAATTTATGTTTGTGATGTATTCAAATTAGAAGGGTTTCCACATGGTGCAAAGATTGCGCATGCCAGTCGATGCTGCAACATTTCATAATAAAACCATTGCACAATAAAGCAGTTATTTATTTTTATGCTCTCATTAGGCTTCGTCTCGTAAGTATTGTGTTTTCTTAGTGCAAACATTGAGGTCGAAATATATTATTAAAAAGAATTGTATTTTCGTATCTATTCCAGCCTTTTTTCTTTTTTTTTTTTTTTTTTTTTTTTTGCAAATGCTGTATCTAATCTCATCATGTAAACCGACTATTTAAGTTTTAAAGGCTCTTAGAATATTAGCTTTTATAAGTGCTGCTAATCTGGTTTGTTACGTATTCATTGATCCAGGCGAACATAGCATTAATCTTTTTACAAGTTCTGCTAATTTTTTTTTTTTTCCTTTTTGGCAATTCAAAATCGTACAGCTTTTCGGGGTTTAAAATGATGAGATACAGGAGCTAAATTTTATGTTCAGTTTGCCATTTGGGAAAAAAAATTGAACACTTAAAGGATTTTTAAAGCCAAATATTGATAATTAATCTATGTAAGTAGAATAATGAGCTATATGTAACTTTAAGTGTTCATTACTATGATAATTTAATTTTAACAAAAATTACTATGAATTCTTAAATTATTGACGATAAACTGCAATTTCAGTTATTTTAAAAAAGGTCAAAAAAATTGGCTTACAAACTCAAAATAAACATTGCCAGTATATAGCTAACTATATTTCAATCATATAACCTCACTAAACACCTTAATAAAAAATCTCATTTTTCGCTCAAAAAATTGAATTTAGTAAAAATTGAGATTTTGAATGAGGTATGGTAAGGCAAAATTCGAGTTACAATTTAAATAAAAAAAAATCGCCAAAATGCATCAGATCAAGTCTATTGAACGATAGTAATCGTTTGGGATGCTTTTAGGTGCTAGAGAAGACTACAAACTATTGAAATCAGACATTTAACGTAATGATTTGACCAATTTTGCTAAACTTTTAGCGTTTTCCATATGTCGTGTAGTCTTTTTGCTTAGTATTATCTCTGCCACGACACATTATCTGTTCTGTAGTGCTGACGCTAATTGCTAAATTATTTTTTCTTGGTCGTAGTAGTTGGTAAACAGGTATTACCAACTATTTACTTTACTCTTGATAAAGGACATTTATCAGTATTAATATCCACTTGTTTGTATCTAGGAGCAAGTTACACTTCTAATAACCAAAATAAAATTCCACTTTTAGTGATGACAAGTTAAACCTTGTAGGTACATTGTTTCATTTTCGTAGTAGATTATGAATGAATATAGCTTAAATGTTATTGTAATCGGTCAATTTTGCTAACTGGAACGGTTTTCTATAGCAAAACGCATAACGAATATGACAAAAGACAATGGATATTATATTTACACACTTTTTTAATGAATAAATCTTTTTAATAGGTATCACTGGTGCTGTTTAGGAAAAAAAAAAAAAAAAAAAAAAAAAAAAACTGTATATCTATGTGCACTCAAAATTTTATTTTTACACGCATTATTCAGAACATTTGCACTAAGAAAAAAAAAAAAAAAAAAAAGGTTAAAAGTGCACGCGTTATAAATATTATTTTTTCTTTTTTCCATTTTTATTTACTCATTATGCTTTCTAATTCAAATAATAAGCCTAATAATAACAATAATAATATGGTTAAATCAAGAAGCTTTAAAAAACCTTCGTATAAGAAGAAACAAAATACAAACATGATCCATCCTCATATTGAATGTATTCAAGCTGAAATCAAAACACTTACAGAAGAAATAGTTAGTATCATATTGGTTTTATATTTTTTGATATACTGACGGTATATGATATAGGAAAGTATTGATGAAATTCAAAAAGAGAGAGAGTTAACTACCACAGAACAAACTCAAAAGGATATTGCGAATGCATGCCTTGAAAAATATCAAGCAACATTAACAAAGCTTGTGAGTTTATATAACAAAATTAATATATCAGTGCTCTAATATATACTTTAAATTGATAGACTGATACATCCATGGCCAATAAATTACGTTCATATAATGATAGCACCCTTTCGAAAAAAAATGAGACACAAACACTATTTTTGTTGCAATTCTTTTACATTGTGCGATTAGGTCAGCTTGGTTTATTTGATTTAATCAATATGGAATCACCTAAAGCCATGTTGAATGCTGTTATTGATGTTTGTGATCAACTCATTGGTGCTTCTGTTTATCATGCTACAGACCCATCACCTCATGTAAAGACACAAAAACGTAAACAAGTATTTGATATATTAAAGAAGTTGGATACAAGTTCTGAAGATGTTATTATGGAAAATATTTCGTATAAAGATATCAAGGATTTAATTCAAAATATTTGGGATAATACGCTCAAAGAAGATCAAGTTTTGGAAAATGCAGTGATTGATAAAGCAGCTGCTAAAGAATGGGCAGTGATTCAATTTGAAAATATGGTCCAAAATGAGGAAGCAAAAGAAACCAGTGCTGTTGATAGTGGTGTTGTGGTACAGGAGAATAATAATAAAGAGGAGGTGGTAGAACAAAAGGAAGAACAGCAGCCTGCAAAAGAGGAGGAGAAAGAGGCCCCTATTATTCCACAACAGCAACAAGAACAACAATTAAATGGGCCTGTAGCTAATGAACCTTCACTGGATAATGAAGCCTCAATTGTTGATGAATGGGATAAAAAGGACAACAATGAAGCCCCAATCAACAATGAATGGAATAAAACAAATAACAATGAAGCTCCAGTTGCTAATGAGTGGGATAAAAAGGACAACAATGAAGCCCCAGTTGTCAGTGAATGGGATAAAAAAGAAATTAGCGAAACACCAACAGTTGATGGATGGGATAAAAAAGATGTTACTGAAGCCTCAGTAGCTAGTAAGTGGGAAAACACCACAAACAGTCGAAAACCTTATAAAACTACAACCAAATCAAATTGGAAAGCGAATAAAAAACCCTTTAATGAGCCTAAGAAAACTGAAAATTGGGATAATAATAAGCAACGTGGGTGGAACGTTATAGATAATACAGTCAAAGGTGATGCTTGGGATAATGCTGGTAAGTTTTTATCTATTTTTTTTTTTTTTTTACATTAATAAACAAAAAGAGTGATATACTGATGTGTTGAGTAGAAACAAGTGATACCAATGGTAATTGGACATCTATTAATACAGATACTACCCCACAAGAGCAACCACAAACTGATAACAATTGGCCATTATCGCAACCTATTGAAACAACAGATACTCAACAAGTAAATACACCACCTGCTTCTCCTAAATTCATTGATACCCTTCAACAAGAATCAACTGAACCAATGTATAACTCAGAGACAAATGACAATTGGAGAAGAAGAGGAATAGATGATATTACCAATAGTAGGGGTAGAGTATCATCCTACAGAGGAAATTATCGTGGTAGTCGTGGTAAATTCAGAGGAGGTGGAACAGGAATTCCAGGAAGAGGAAGAGGAAATAGTAATAATGGTCGAATGAATACTAGAGGTCGTGGAAGAGGTAGAGGTCGTGGTACTAATCTAGATGCTGAACAACAGCAATCAAACCCATCTCAGTAAATAATTAACCAAAAAAAAAAAAAAAAAAAAAAAAAATTGCATACATACTCTTACAACTGACAAACAATTTGCTTTTATTATATATATATATTACAAAACAATCATGATGCATTATAATATTCTTCCTCTTTTATATACTCTTCTTACCAAAATAAAAATAAAAAATGATTTATAATAATAATTGGGACCTTTTTCTTTTAGCTTTTTTACTCACTTTTTCTCACAATAATACAATATGGTGGTAACTGCTGCTTGCTGTATAATAGGTGATGAGATATTATCAGGCAAAACCAAGGATACAAACTCGCACTATCTGGGTATATATTCATAATTCAAAGCGTAAATTCAGAGGGAAAATGTGATAGTAATGTTATATGTATAGCTATTACATTATTTAGTATAGGAATTGAACTCAAAACAATCCAAGTTGTAGGCGATGAAATCAACGACATTGTAAGATCTGTTAGGGAACTATCAAGTCAATATGATATTGTATTTACTAGTGGAGGCATTGGCCCTACACATGATGACATTACATATGAATCCATAGCAGCAGCATATCAATTAGACATGAAAATAGATCAGGAAACATACGACTATATTAAGAAACAATTGGTAAAAAGAAATCCAGATACAGTCATGACTAAATTTCATGCAAGAATGGCTACATTTCCTCACCCTTCTACTCTCTTAAGAGAATTACCAAACATTAAAATCCCAATTGTAGTAGTTCATGATAATATATATATTCTTCCAGGAATACCAAGTTTGTTTCAACTTTTACTTACTTCTTTAAAGCCAAGATTGGAAGTAATGTCTCAAGCGATTCGTTTTTACAGAAAAGAAATTGCAACAGCATCTCCTGAAGTTTCTATTGCCGAGATCCTATCTGATATGCACACGCAAAATGTTAAAATTGGAAGTTATCCCGTTTGGAATGACGATAAAATTAAAGTAATTGTCACTGTATCGGGTCAAGATCTAGTCAAAGTCAATGAAATAACAGATAAAGTAATGAAAGCTATCAATGGTTGGCCATTGACATCAAAAAGTCAACTCTAAAAAAAAATTATATGTTTATGTCTTGTTTGGGAATCCAATAAACTACTCTATTCTTTCCTTCAAAATCTAAATAAGCTGTTTGTATTTGACCGCCGTACCCGAGGGTATCTTTCTCACAAATGTATTGAATCTGATGTTCTGTTGTAGTAACTAATTCTCCACTGCGTAATTGTCGAGATCGATTATCATGACTAAACACACAGCAGGGCACAACAGCAAATGCTTTGCCTGCTTTCAGAGCTGCGTCCACAATGGGAATTGTTGCCTGATCTGAATGTAAGCCTACGAACAGTGAAACGTTTTGTAGTAATATTGCGTTTTCTACCAAGAATTCATCATTGAGTAAGGTGTGTAAATAAGTTGGGGTCACAGCACTAGGCCATTTTTGTAAATTCATTTGAACATTTTTACTTTTCCAATCGGGCTCTTCGTCTGCTTCAAATCGTAACATGAGACGACGAAGACGTGTGTACCAGTAATTAGGAAGCTTTCGAGTCTTGGGTTCCACTACAGTTGATGGAATACCAAACCCACGGCTCAATACCATAGATATCTCACCCTTACCTCCTGCTACATCTAATACTCCACCTCCGTCTTTCAATTGCTCAGCAAATGTACGTCTGATCCAGTCTGCAAAAATGATGGCTCGTAAACCATGTGGTTTTTTTGATGTATGAGGATCCTCTGGGTTATGTGTTGCTAATTTTCGATTTTTCTCTCTCTGATAAAAGTAATATTAATAAAATATGGTTCTATAATCTTGCAGAGATAATTGCTTCGTTACCTCTTCGAGCCATTTCACACGGGCTTGTTCAAATGCATCTCCTGTAGGATGCTGGAATGAGCATTCGTCACCACGCTCACATTTATTCTTGTTAATCCAATACTTGCATGGTGCTAAATTGGTATTGTTGGTAATGGTTGGCGGCAATATTTCTTGTGGTTCTGGTTCTAATCGTTGTGTACTGATAGATGAACCTCCTAAAGCTCGATCTTGAATAAATGCATTGCGACTTGTATAAGGTATCACTACATCTACTGGTTGGTTACATTGCCACACCGGGTATGTTTTGTCTTGTTGTTCGGTTGGATCATTGGGTTCACTCACTTTTATAGATACAACAGATCCTGGCCGACAAGCTCGAAACGATTCTTGAAAAGCAACAATATCTAAACTACCATCATCTGTTCGAAAGAATACTTGGGATTTTGGATCATTCTCTACGCTTGGTTGTATGTCAATGAAGAAAAGAGATTTGCATAATTTGCGTCGAAGGCGAACTTGTCCTGTTATTGTTTGTTGTATCATGATGACCCCCAAAAAAAAAATAGGTTTCTGTCAAAAAAAAGTAACAAAAAAATATTTTTTTTTTTTATTTGCTGGAACCGAATAAAACGAGCTTCATTTGGGTCAATCAAAGGCTAAGGATGCATAATTCA
This sequence comes from Mucor plumbeus, assembly GCA_016758945.1. Lineage (NCBI taxonomy): Eukaryota > Fungi > Mucoromycota > Mucoromycetes > Mucorales > Mucoraceae > Mucor > Mucor plumbeus. The sequence continues at coordinate 121,544 of JAEPRC010000027.1, forward strand.
TATATCTAACTAAATAGTATTCCTATCTCATCCTTGTAATTAACAACTAAAATCAGCAGAATTGTCGATTATTATGAAATATTATAGCCTCTTTTAGCTTGTTATTGGCTGGCCATACTACTCGCTTTCGCTAAAATAGAAACTGAGGATTGTTGGAGTATGCTTTCTTTCTTTCTTTCAAATCAGAATCTTTTGATGAGGCCGTCTCAGAAAGGATTGTCAGTATCTAAGATGATATAAAATAAATTCCAAGCAAATTTACAATGCTATACTATTTCGCACATAAAATAGTCGTATATAACTAATAAGAAGTGCATATGGAATTTCATAAATCAGAATATACAATGTGCTACTTCATGATCCTACTACTAAAACATCCAGCCATTAAGATTTTTGTTTCTCAGCGAACTCAAATGTTGTTTTTTTTTTTAAATGATTCTACATATTAACATATATTGATAAATAATATTAACTCTCTATATACCATCTCTACTATAAAAAGCTATTATATAGTGTAAATTTTTTCACTCTTTTATTAGAACATGCCAGGAAATCCTGCTTCCGATTTGGGCTGCCCAATATGTTACCCAGAGACTACATAGTGAAAGCCGTTAAGCTTGGTTTTTAGTGTTATTCCTAAAATAAAAGACTTTTGAAAAATCAAAATAGCCCAGAAAATGAGTAAGAAAAGTGGGCATTTTGAATTTATGCAACAAATACAGCCCCCCGGAAGAAGCCAACATCTAAACCATTAATATTGTTTACTTTTAGTTGTTTTAGGTTTTGATTTCAGCTTATTTTAATTAATGCCCATAAAAAGCGCTGAAGTTGCATATTGACGTACTCAAAAATAAAGGCTAATTAACGAAATTACAACTAGAAGAGAGTCCCTATTCAATGTCTAACGCTAATAATAAGAAAAATTCTCAATTTAAGATTCAAATTATAAACTATTATAGCTTTTTATTTTCAAAGGTGCATCTAATACATGTACTTTAAAATGGGCCAAGCCCCAAAAGCTAAAATAAAAAAAGCTTGTTACTAATCTAAACCATGTACAGTGTACAAGCACTCATGGAAGAAGCTAAAATTTGAAATCGTCATACAGAGGCTTTGTTGCCATATTTTATTAAAATTTCTGGTCATTTGGATCAGTGATAAAAGATAAAAATAGCAGGTAGCCAATTTGCTGTTCAAAATTACGAAATGTGCAATAGCTCACGAAAGTTAATATCTGAGATGCATGTAGTATCTACTCATACCAATGTCGCAATGTCTATGTAGAGTGGCAGCTTACTTGAATCAATATTCATAAGGATTGTGTTTTTAATTGTTTCAAATAAGAGCGCACAGCAAGCTACATAAGCGCACTTTGTTAGTGATTTTCTCCACACACAGCGCACAGTAAGTTATTATGGAAGTTGTCCTTTAAGATTATTGTTGTACGAGATGTGTACCCACTGTCGTGTAAGACTGAAAGCCACTTGGATTGAAATTCGGCAAGATATGGTTTTTGTTGTTAGTTTTTTACAGTTGTAAAAAATAGATTTCAGATGGCTTAAAACTTTTTTGTTCAATACTGGATCTGATTAGTGACAAATCTTTAACGAGGATGTACTGTACCCCCCCCCCCTCCCTCTTTATGGTTCATTGTTGATATCTGTCTACAATCGAAAATTTAATTTCAGAATATATATATATGCATTAGTTCTTCATTTATTGACCAAAACTGACCTAGAATTAACTGAAAAGTGCGTACCCAACTTGAGATGTTAATTTTCTGTAGTCAAAAAATTGATCTCATTAGAAGCAGCTCTACCCTTTTTGTTTCACCAAAAAGTATGAATTTTTTATCGAGATAATCAAAATAATAGTGATTTATCAAAAGGTAAACGTATAAAATTATTCAAATGAAAAAGTACCGTTTTATTATGAGCTTATAGAGAGGGTTTATATACAAATTGGATGAGTGGATTAAATGTGAATAATAATATAATTAGAATAAACATGTGGATATTGTGTGAATATAATAGAATCATGCTTCTATAGTCCCATAGTAGCATGATGATAAACGCATGGAATGCAGCATTGTATGATTTGCATGTCAAACATCATGGTTTGACAAATGCTC